>JAECUM010032029.1:0-39462 GCA_016617855.1 Megalonaias nervosa
TGTCTTCTTGATTGGATTAAATCATCAATTTCATTAACATAATCTTGATGTAATGGATTATTGGCTTTACTTTTTCAACATCCATATACATGCGATATAAGAATTTTTGTCATTGTTCACGAGTTTTAATATAATTAGGATGCTCAGGTTTCATTAATTTTTCTCTTTGGCCAAAACCTCCCACTTCAAACAGAGCTAATTGTTGTGGGTTTTTAATTTTATTTTTGATTACATCAATGGTATTTTCATTAAATTTATTCAACAGTTCAGCATTACTTATTGCAAGACTCTTTTGCTTAGGGGCTGGTGCTTCAGCGCCTTCAGGTATAAGTATTTGCTGAGCAGCAGCTATATTAGCTGGAAGTCCCTGTAAAATCCTTTTTGTCTGTTTTGTTCTTTCTGCTATTTTTCCAGTTGCTTCAGCAGTTTTTTCTAATACAGGGAGAAGACCTTTAGTTGTTTCTGTGATAGGTTTAAATAATTGTTTTGTATCCTCTTCAAATTCAACTTGAGATTCCTGACGTGATTGTAGTTGTTGCTTGACAGAATCACGGGCAGGTAAATATTTTTAATTGCCTCTAGTCGCTCTCGAGCTAATTTAGCTGAGTATGGTTCTCCAATATTCATTATTGATAATATTTATAATAGCTGTTTAATTTAGAGCAGCAGAGAGGGTGAACAGACCACTATTGAGTGACCCGGCAAGTAAACGAGTCGCATAAAAATTTGAAGAAAAAAAAAATACGTCAACGATGAAATAACAAAAATGAGATAACCCAGACGATTTGACGTTATTGTGGTCTGTTCTCCACCGTATGGAAATATGCTCGGTTAGAGGCTTCAGTTCAACGTTATTGACCTTTTTTTTCAGCCCTTGTAGGAATCTTTATTTTTGTAAAATAAAGTCTCAGGCAAATTGGTCTGTTCACCCTCTCTGCTGCTGCTTGCAAGATTCTAAGTCCACTTTAGTTCAGCTTCTTATCCGATTATTCTATTCAACGACCACAACATCTTAAAATCCATTAACAAAATGGAAAATAAAAATCAGGAATACAACATCGACATTAGGCACATCAAAGAAAACACAATCTGGTTGCAAGTGCACTCTCACGTTTATAGCAGTAATATATTGCTTAATTTAGTTTGTGTCATTTAGAAGACATCTCCATATGAGATTTTAATTATTATAGTATCGTATGTATATTTGATTAATATGAAAAAAAAGGTTTTATTTTATAAATCTTTCTTTTATTTATATGAGGGTGTGTTATGTATATATTTATATGGTGTACCTGACCTTTATCTTAATTGAGTATTGTACCGGCATGATTTTTGATATAATTCTAAGAAGTAAACAAAACCTTTACTTGAATTCAAGTTCAAGGCCTGCCATTGTTTACGAGTTAATCAATATTTCCGTTAGAAAGTGTTAGTTATCAGACTATTTTGTTGCTTCATACATAGGTCACGTTACAGTCTGAATAAATAGCGAATTTGATAAGATTTAAGATTTCTAAGATTTAGTCTGTTGAGTCATTTTTAGTTCTGTTCAGACATAATTTGAGAGGAATGATTATTTATTTAAATTATTCATTGGAATTACAAAGTGTTCATTGACATTTTGTACTACTTCGGGATTACTGAGTACTCCTACAAGGACATTCTGGATTACACCATTGTGGCTATCAGAACATTCTGGACTATTGAAATTCATTCTGAAAATTCTATACTTTTGAACTTATACTAGGCCATTTAGGGGGATTTATTTCTCAGTAAAGTAAGTGTTTCTTCAATTTATACTTTGTATTCTAAAGTAATAATGTATTTTTTAAGTTAACTCACATGGTTGGTCTCACTTCCTTTCTATTACATATTTTGAGACTTAGGCACATGATAGTAATATAATTAGGCAGATAAGAAGGACACCAAAAATGTTTTATTTAAATTGCATCTACCCCACAATAGCAGAGCCATAATCGTGGCATGTTTTACAACACACATACTCTCGTGAGTGTTGGTCATAGGTCGAACAATGGGAGCGGTCGCAAGAGTCGTTCCTATCTCCGTATTCACAACCTATGTAAATAATAATAATAATAATAATAATAATAATAATAATAATAATAATAATAGCCTAACGAGAGACGTTTAAAAAAAACAATCATTTTAAACGTAACTAATATTATTGATTATATCGTTTTGAATACAACAGAGCAAAAATATTTATTTCCAACTTTTACTCCACAATATCTGAATTACATATTGGTTCATTTATAATTTACATTTCCTTCGTGATACACTAAATAATTATTTAATTGAGTTGCTTTGTTCGTGACGGATAAATTAACAAGCAGAAAAACACTGATCTTTATATACTGATAAATATTGATTTGTAACATTCATAAATTTGAGTTATCAGATTTTTAATATATTGTTTTCTACTATGGGAACTGAATTATTACCGTGAGTCCTTAAGCAGCTATGTCAACAGATTGGTTCAATGCACGAGCTATATAGTTGTACCTTTTCATTATCATCTTTGTTAATAGATCTGTTCCATGCACGAGCTAGATGGTTGTACCCTCTCATAACCAACTATGTTAACATATTGCTTCCATGCACGAAGTCGACGATTGTAAGCAGCGATGTTAACAGTTCGGTTCTGTGCACCAACTAGATGGTTGTACCTTTCATACCCAGGTATGTTAACATATCGGTTCCATGCACTAACTGGATGGTTATAACCTCTTTTAGCCAGTTTTGTTAACAGATCGATTCTAGATGTTTGTAACCTCTCGTGACCAGCTATGTTAACAGAACGGCTCTGTACGCGAACTATAGTTATAGATCTTGTTATAATCAGCTATGTTAACACATCTTTTCCATGCACTAACTAGATTGTTGAACCTCCTCTCAAGCAGATATGTTAGTAGATCAATTCAATAATGAACAAGATTCGTACACTCTTTCATCTAGTTTTGTTAACAGAACGGTTTCATACACAAAATAGATAGACGTGCTCTCTCATAGGCAGCTGTGTTAACAAGCTTATTCTATACACTAACTAGAAAGTTCCACCCTTTCATAGCCAGCAAACTTAACACATTGGTTCCATACACTAACTAGATAGCTGTACACTCTCATAACCATTACGTAATCAGATCATTTTCATGCTGAACTGGATTTCGTATACCATCCCATAAGCAGGTATGTTACGAGATCGGTTCTATGCACAAACAAGATAGTTATACCCACTCAAATCCAGGTATATTAACAGATCGGTTTTATAGGTGAATTAGATATTTGCAGACTCTCATAACTATCTATTTTAATTCGGCTTGTAATTTTGCACTTGATCAAGAGATAAATATTAGAAAATAAATGTAATGTTGCTATGTATGTTATTTTTACGTACATACGGAAATTCCACGCCTATTTTATTTATCGTCAATGTGTGAAATATCTATACATTTTAAACACTTGACTCACCTTGTATGTTCGTTTTGTAGGTAACTTTGCATTTAATGCAGCAGTTGTCTGCATTATGTCCTGCGTAGCATTCCATTGGCTTCAGAGTGGCGCACCAAGCAGCTTTATCACCCCATTGGCAGTCTGAAATTAGTTTCTTATAATTTCATAAAGAGGTGATTCTTCTACGATATTTCGTACTCGAGGCCTTCATTTCAGTAATTTGGTTTAAAGTTTAAATCTAGCCTTAATAAATTTGGTTCATTGGACTTTCGTCAGACTGAAATCTCACTGGATTACATCGCTTGATTCTCGGCGTGTAGTTTCAGCATTGGCCTAACGTCCAAATTTGAAATATGACCTCAAACTAAGTGCATAAATGTCCTGAATTGAGACTTGCCAAATTACACTTTGTCAATTACTATTCATACTGCTTCACTATGATTGTGATGATGTTGTGGACATATTCATGTGTTTCATCTTATTGTATCTTCCAACCACCAATCGTCTACATGTTCTGCTATTATGTACCCGCTTTTCATAGAAAGAGAGGGATTGTGAGATCAAGTTCATCATAATGTATGCCTAAGTACGTATTCAGTATTACGCTACCCTTCAGAGTATATGCTTAATCTTTAGAATATGATTTTGCGCAGTATGTTAGAGGTACATAACAATTTCAGGATGTCACTCAGTCCCGTGGAGCAGAGTGTGTAGAGGGGTTCTGACAGTATATATACTTTTGTAAATGGTGGAGGGGAGTGATAAATGAAGACAAGCATGAAGAAAAAAAATCTACTGAGTCGCACACTGATAAGGGACTATTTGTCGACACGTTCGATGTTTGCAAACATTCCTTTGTGCGCATATGTATTTATATATTTAAAATTATCATGAGTCATTAGGATTTACTAGAAAGTGGCTTTCACATTTCTTCAATAATAATTCTTAAACGAAAATGTTCAACAAAACATGTCGTTACTCATATGTTTTTCTCTGCGGTAGAGGGATTGCGGACTGGATAAGTAAGCCATACATTGCGAAATTTTTCTTGAAACAATAGTTTCCACATTCTTTTCAGATAAAACCAGCCTCATCAATGCTATATAGGAACCTCCAAATTCCCTATGAAATAATGCTTTTCATATTTGATGTCGTTGACATTCTTTACAGCTCCACTATGTATCTTTTGAAAGCGTTGTTTGGTTTATTATTAATAATAATGCCGCTATTAGACTATAATTTACAGCAGTTCATGCATTGCATGTGTATAGTGTGGTATGAACTGATACCCAGGTGATTTATTTACCTCAGGTCTACGCCTCCATATATTTTCTGTTTACAAATTCTAATCAAGAATATCGTCTATACTTCGATCAGCTTAGCATCGCGAATGATATCCGCGTCTATGGCTCAGTTAACTTTCAGGTTAGTGTCTTGAATGGTAAATACAATTACGTAAATCTTTTCGCACACAAATGATTTTTCTACACCATTTGTTTTAACACATAGGGAAACACCACTCATTCTATGCATACTCAAAACGAGTGGCCTGCGTAGATGAAATACGCGATGTTGATCCTGGAGTTATGGCAGAGTCTATGTTTGATACAGGGCTGAGCTGTAATGGGAACCGTAGAGTGCTAAAGGTAAAAAAGCATCGACTACTTAGACAAACTATATCGTTAACATACATTAGGTAGAAATTTAAAATAGTTTAATGAAACCTAACTGATGCAGACGATGTTTGTTTTCTTGTTGCACCCTATGGCTTCCATAACCGCTTATTCCTATTAGAATAAGGGGCTCTTAAATAACTTTATTAACGAAATGGCGGATTATTTATGCACAGACTGCTCTTTCTCAGCATGTATCGAATGAGCGGTATTGACCTCCAAATATGAGAGTTTCAGGCATCGTAGATGACATAAAAGATCGAAACTGCAGAGAGACATCGACAAATGAAGTGCTTGCATGTGTTCGCGCTGACCCTTTAAGAATGTAAGCGCTGTGCTACATTTTGTCTTGTCAGCACACTAACAACTGCTAATAAATGCATTATTTATAAACATAACATGACCTACCTGGGTAAGATGTTTGAAGGCCATGACAGGTTTTACAGCACAATTGTGCATTGTGTCCAGTATAGCAACCTCCCCCAGCCATTGCGGCACAACCACTAGCAGTGTCTCCATATGGACAGCCTTAAAAATGTAAATCAACTTCAATTCTAATTGAAGGTAATGTCATTCTTTTTCTTATTCTTCTTCCTTTTAATAGGAAACATTATTAAAGAGATTAAATTTTCCCTACACCAACAAATTCTGACGCCTGCCTCTTCATACTCGGTTAATCATGCCACAATCACTGGGATTTTGTTGTCTGAAGGTTATAACTATTCATAAAAAAGGGGTTATTCAAATAATGACCAAAAACTATGCACTTCATTGGGAAAATATTTACTAGGATCTTATTGACAAACCCGTTAATTGAGCAGAGGACCAAGGTATATATGTCCTCAACCGAATACATTTTTACATTAAATGGATATATAACTCATAATATCAATTTACGTGTGAAAATATATTCTGTTTTTCTTTCGTTGATTTTGATACGGTATTTAATTATTTTGTAAAATGTATGTGCAAAGTTATAACTTACTTTCATTTGGATAAAAGGAAAAACATTTCAAATTGTACATTTGTTGTGTGATAATGTAAAAAATAGCGTCAATTGTTATTTGTCAGAAGAATTTATAGGAGTAATTGCTGTTCTGCAAAAGGAGTGCTTATTCCCATCTTAATTTTCGATCTTTTTGAATGGTGTTGCAGAAACATATATCGACAGTGCTTTTTACGTTGGTGATATGGGCATGTCAAGACCCTTTATGATGTTATACGCAGATGATCTAATTTTATTTTCGGAGTCAAAACATGATCTTTAAAAGGTATTAAATTCTCTTAGGAAATATGTGACATGTGACGCCTTGAATACAAGCGAGCCTAAATTCATTCACATCATTTATGGAGGAGGAGTACAAGATGATAATTTAATCTTTCTATAAAGTTGTACAGTTGTGGAGTTTGTCCGATATGTTGAGAAAAACTGGGAATTCTTCATTAACTCGAAGTACTCAGCTGCCTCCAAAACACTTTCTCCACCACACGTAAACATTCAGATTCGTTTGATGGGAACAATGCTGCCTTACAGAGAGTACTAAATGAGAAACATAATCTACAAGAGGCCTTTTTGAAGACAGAGCATCCACATCTAAGAAGGCAGCCTTAAGCAAAATCAAGCTGACTGTTGTGTGAAAACTCATAAAGTTGCAAGACACATGGCTCAGCAATAAGGCAAATGAGATACAGTTCTACGACGACAGTAATGACACGAAGAACTAATATGATGCTACAGGAAACTGTCATCGGAAACATCGCCAATACTGAGTGCGGACAATATTACTCATTGACAAATGAACATATGATACAAAGACGGGCATAGCACTTTAACAGCATCCTCAATCTACAATCACCTATTAGTAAGAAGGCGATTAATTGACTGCCCCAAGCGGAAATCACCAAATTACTTGCTGTTACTCCATCACTGACTAACACTGAGAAAGCGATTGATGTCAAATGGAAAAGTACCTGAAACAGATGCTATACCAGCAGAAATCTGCAAGCATGGGGGCTCTCACATAGTACAGAAATTGACAACTCTTCCAGTCAATTTGGAATCTCTCATCTATACCCCAGGAAGATGCATTCACTGTCCATTTGAACAAGCGTAAAGCCAACAGACACTCTTGCAACAACTATCGGGATTTCTCCTTCCTGTCAGTAGCCGGGAATCTCCTCACTACATTTCTGCTGAATTGCCTTGTACATCATATTGATTACGGGCTCCTCCACGAGAGTCAGTATGGCTTCAGGAATGGATGATGGACAGCATACATGACACGTGCAGCTCATCACCTCCATGATAAATTCCAGAAATGGAACATCATCCTGCACATTCAGTCGGGGGGGGGGAGGGGGGCACTGGAAGATCATGGCAAAATTTGGTTGCCAAAAAGAAATTCATCGTAATGGTAGTTCCATGATAACATGTTCGCTCATGTCGTAGACGACGCTAAGTTGTCTGAACCCATTCCCAGTCACCAATGTTGTCGCAAGACTGTGTGTTGGCCCCAACCCTGTTCAGTATTAGCTCTCGGACATAATCACGGATACCTTTCGTAACTCTTACATTACGAGTGATATTATATACCGGACTGTTGACAAGGTCTTCAATCTGCGGAGATTACAGGCAAAGACTAAATTACAGGAAGTGACTGTTCGTGATATCCTGTTTGCTGACGACCTTTGCCTGACTGCCAATCTGAGTCCGACATGCAACAGAGTGCAAACCACTTCTGTTCATCTTGTGACAGTTTCTGTCTAAAAATCAGTATCAAGAAGACAGACTTGAGGCAACAACTTGCACCGCACCAGGAGTCTAACGCAGAGCCTATGATCACAATAAATGGCCAAACCTGCCTTTCGATGGACAAGTTCACCTATCTCAGCAGTACACTGTAGCGTGCAGTTCACATCGATGATGAAACCAACGCCAAAATTGCTAAAGCAAGTGTGGCCTATCGAAGACTACGCGCAAATGTGCAGAACCTCAGATGTATCAGTCTGCAGATACAAATGAAGGTCTAACAAAGACATTGTGTTGGCGAATCTACAGTGTGTTTGCGAATCCTGGACAATGTAGAGGTCATGCCAAGAAGCTGAGGCATTTGAAGATGGGCTGCCAGCGAAAACTACTAAGGATAAGATAGCCTGACAGGGTCCCAGATATTGAGGTTCTCATATGTGCAGGCATTCCAATCCAAACTCTGCAGATGATATCACAGATGAGATGGGCATGCCACGTCACCAAGATGTCTGAAAAGCGACTAACAAAGAAGATCTTCTACGGTGAGCTGAAGGAGGAAAAGCAATCTCAGAGTAGTCAGAGGAAACAATACAAAGACTACACAAAACATTTGTACATTGACACTGCATTTTGGGAAGATCCCGCACAGAATCGCTCCACATGGCGCGATCTCGTCCATGCTAGAGCTACAGACTTGGAACTGAGGAGACCTGAATAGGCAATGCGGAAGTGCGAGCAAGAGTAAATGTCAGAACTATAGCACGTCCTTTATTGATTAAACGACCACAAGAGGCATCTCCTGTCCAGTGTGCTAGACAGTTCTGAGCACCAATTAGCCATATCGGATACGTAGTCACAGAAACCAAACCAGTTAATGATGTCGTGGTCATCTTCCAACTCAAAAGACTAACAGCTGTTGTTTTGTTTTTTTTGTTAACCAAATTAACATTGGCGACGAGACTAATCATTCTAGTGCACTGACGCCTAATCCACTATAGTCAGCACCCCGTGCTTAACGAGCAAAATATTTGCAAAAGAGAATGTTGACTCTCATCGATCCCAGAATATATACCTGTGTGAAAATTCATTGGTCCACAACCAGCTAAAACGCTGTTATGATGAGTGAAAAGCATTTGTTGAAATACGGCTCCAAATTGTATCAAGTTCAAGTTACGGTTTGTCTCATAAAGTTTAGCTTTGTGTCTCAATAGGTATTAGATTTCTCCCAGTTCCTATTCACCCTATCACCTTCTCTTTAATAAATTCAAACAAGAAGAAAATGATACAATTTCCGGGGGGGTCCGCTAGAGACGTCATCAGCGGAGTTGGATGAATCAATATGGGCAGCCTGAACTCTGTGATAGACAAAATATTTATTATTATTATTATTATTATTATTATTATTATTATTATTATTATTATTATTTCAGTTTCCCACCCTACCTACTACAAACTTGGGTTCAAACTTCGAACTTCGGACGGGACATACAGCTCAGTGGCGACCGAAAACAATTAAAGTACAAAACACGTGAACGAATCGACCAGGGATTAGTTACATTATATGTAATGCAACAAATATCTGAAGCAACGGTGCAAACATGTTAGTGTCATTGGGTTCAATAATAGCTAGATATGACAAATTATGCAACAAGAGAAGTGTGTATATACGCTGGGTATAACGCTTTTCTAAGGACAACATTGTGTACATTTCTTTAAGAGCAATAAGCTGTGTCATAGCCAGATTTCTAAATAGCAATATCTAAAATTCTTCTAGTGTACTGACCTTGAGACACACACGGAAATAGCTGATTTTACCTGGAATATTTGTTGCCAGACTTGCGCATGATTTGCAACACCGCCTCCTATAAAAAGCATCTGTACAATAATGTGGAACGTCACGGATTATGTCGGCACAAGTTCGGGGTGAGTCTACGACCCCAATGGCATCTCCATAGAGACAATCCTCTGTAAAATGTATAAGAACGACGCATCATCTCTTTCGTAAGGAACAAAACAAATATATATTTTGTACTATCAAAAGAAGACATTTTCTTCTACCTATGTAAAATAAAAAAAAGGTTATTTCTTAAGATCTTAATATGACCATGCTTGGATTAAAGAGCTGCTCTTTACTATACGAGATCGAGAGCGAGAAGGAAACTAGCATAACGAGACATAGCTCTTTTTGCACATACGTTACCTGACAATTAAATAAGACATTAAAAGGACATTTTCAATACCTGTATGCCATCCTCTTTTAACAGCATTTTGTTGTTAAAGGGAACGAAAATATATGGTATGAAAATAAAATGTTAAATACACTGATAAAATTGTAATTTCATGTATTGAACTTACTCGGTGCGCTGATAAAATTAACATTTAGTGAATTAAACGTGTTTTGCTTTAATTTTAAGGAACGGGAGCACCATATTGAAATCTAAATGACATTGACCATGATTATAAACACGGACAAATGACAGGCAATGGTAAAGGAAAGTATACGAACCTGGTAGATTTAGAGTGGAGGGTGATGCGACACATTGATCTTCAAAGCACCACTGCATGAAATATGGTAAACAATATATGAGGTGTTATAAATATTTTTCTACTACGAACTTGAATTGAAGTTCTTATATTTCATATTATTTTTAACTGACAACACTTCATTCCACAGTAACTTGCTGACGACACATAAATATTGTGAAGTAACATGTTCCTGTTTAAAAAGTTATATTCACAACTAAAGTCTTCGAACAAAAGAGAATTTGTCCAAAAATCACACTAGAAGAGATATACAGAGGCTGTTCCATTTATCAATAAATAATACGAAGGTTGAGTTTCTTGATATTCATTAGTGGCTATAAAGAACTTTAATTTGTAGAAAATGTTCACCCCCTGGACGAGCCATCAATGGAATTTAGAGGCAAGACATAAGCACTTCATACAGAGAGTTGCATTATCGAAAGAAACAAATAAACATCCGATGAATATGGAAGGGATATTTATAATTACCACCATAAGAAAATATGGTATGCTGAATAATTCCGCAATATTGACAGTCAAATGCAGTCTATATTTCATCAACATGAAGCTGCCTGCCAAATTGTTTAAAATCCAAATAAAGGAAGTTATTGAATAGGAACGACACGGTGGGCCTGATAAACAAGGGTTCTAACACCGCTAAACGATAACGTAAAAAGCTGACAATCAAAATCAATTATTGTCTTATGTATATCATGATATCAACAAAATTTGGTTAAAATCCAAAATTAGTGTACAGTTATACTGTGTAGAAATAAGCACGAATGGATCCGACAATCTAGGGCTATAGCTACCCATAAGAGGCATGTAAAATGCAGATAAGAAAACTTTGTTGAAGTTCATTTCATACCAACATGCTCACTGAATGACTGGATTTAGTTGTACTACATCATAAATAAAAATTGGTTGAGGTACATAAACAAACAAACAGACAATCAGTGGCTATCATTCAGGTGGTTGAAGTTCAATACTAACTAACGGAGCTATCGTACAGAAACAAACGTAAATGAGTTTGATAATCAGGAGCTATAACTCCTCTAAATTATAGTGATGAACGCTGATAATTAAACTCTTACGAGGTCTTAGCAGCCTCACGATGCACGCTGGATTTGGCTCAAATACAATGATACGTACCGGATTTATTCTGAGGATACCAAAGTTGCTGGATTTGGTAATCAGGGTATAACTCTGTTAAATGATAATATAGTTTACAGACAAGCAAACTCATTCTCGTTATTATTAACCTTCATTCTAAATTTGACTGAATTGCAAAAAGTTTATTGTTGTGCAGAAACGAAATGTTTGTGCTTCAACATAATGATGCAAACTGCTAAGTGAATTCAGTCTAGATTATAATATTATGAAGCAGTCTAAAATCATGCATCGAAATAGAATCATAAATATAGGAGTTTTACAAAAATAAAAGTAGGTCGGCAAGACAAATTGGGGCTATAACTCCACTATAAGGACACAACGTAGTATTCTCACAATTTTAAAGACAGCTCAGGTCTCGTTGATGTCATGCTTCCTGTACAATTTCGTTGAAATCCAATACAAATTAAAGGAGTTGCTGTGTAAAATCAAACCTGAGTGTGTCTGACTATCAGTACGTACAACTCCGCGAAATGGTTATGCAGAACTTGGACAATATCACTCCTCTAAGGAATCTTATGTGTCAAGCACGATGCTAAATTTGGTTGAAATGTACTAGTACATGAAGAAGTTATTGTTCTAAAACACAGATGGGTGGATCTGATAATCAGGAGATACAACTCCGCTAAACAATAACCTACAACGTTAACAATGAAAGTCTATCAAAGGCCCGTGAATATCAAGCAGCACGCCATATTCGGTCACAAAGTATCAATTATTAAGAGGGTTGTTGTGCGGAAATGAAAACGGCTGTTTCTGATAATGATGGGTTTTAACTTTGTCAAATGATTACGTTCAAAAATGGTAATGAATTTTACGGAAGATCTTAGTAGTGTCTATTTGTACATCGAATTTGATTTAAGTCTAATAATAGTTAAGGGTATTAATGCGCGGAAGCAAAAGTAGCTGGGTCTAATAATCAGTCGCTTTAACTCCGTTAAACTCGGAACACTTAACAATAATGAGACATGCGGAAGGACAGAGAGATGCAAGATTGGACAGGAATAATTCATTATCATCCGTTTTAAACAATAAGCGGCAGACATTAAAGTCAAATAGGATATATTAACAAAATGGACGTAAATATAGGAACATGCGCCCAAATTATATTCTGTCTAATGCAGCTTAACTGGTCGCGAAATTAAAATAACCTCAAAATAAAAGAGACGTTTAATACTTTTTGCCCTAACTTGTGCTAAATAATAAGTACGATACCTAACTTATGCATTTTATAATATTTAAAATATAAGTTACACAAATAACATTCGTTTATATCATCACTTTCACGTACATTTTTCACAAGTGTTTGTTTACGCATAAAGACAAAGATGAAGCGATAACAAGCATTACTCTCTCTAATAATAACCTTGTGCTCAATGTACATGAAGATGTGCAATGGTAAGCACCAGCACAACAGACCCGTGTACATTATACATGTCAACCACCGGGAGCAGTTAGTCAGATTCATATGTTATGCTGTTAACTCTACTAAGGAACATGTCTGATAATTCCTCCAACGCAATATGTTTGAACTTTTAAATATTAGGCAAAAAGATGTCCATCATACTTTACAAAATTCTTAACAAAATTATCCAGGGGTTTGTCCAAGGAAAACCGAGCAGTTGAAATGAGTCATATTCGTGTGCAAAGAAAGATGTTGAAAAACAAAACAAGTTTTATGGCCAGAATAAGGACACTAAAGGGACTATATACACCATTTCTCAATTTTAGATCCACCTGGTTTTAGCAAAGTAAGAATAGTTCATGGAAACCATTTTAATGGATTGCGTAGTTAAAGTTAATGTATATATTCCACTTGTTAAATTATGAAAATAAACATCTTGTTATTGAATAACCATGCGATAGGATACATTCTAATGATCTCTCTCTCTCTCTCTCTCTCTCTCTCTCTCTCTCTCTCTCTCTCTCTCTCAAAACAAACGTGGAATATTCAGGCTATTTTAAAAGATGGTGACAAATTTTGAATATTACAGCCATCAAACCATTTCTATGATAACTTGATAATTTCGCATTTTGCTCCAAACCCATCGTCACAAGCCAGGGTCAAATATCCGCTGTTTCGTGTTCACACTTGTGACTGCCAGTGATAAGATTTGCACAGTTCTTATGGATATGTGTTAACAAATACGTTATCAACGAAACAATGACATAAAATGTTATATATCAACTTAAGTGACCTCTTATCCACTAATGAAATGTCGACATTACACATCTCACGTTGACTTACAGAATTGGAAAATTAAAGCCCTTTGCCCAAATTGGGTTATTATCAGGAACTCACAAATATTAAATTTACTTCGACTGAAAACACTTTTTGCAAACGGAGATAGCGCTCTTTTAAAAACCGATTCCTATCAATAATGCCATTTAATTCCCATGAAAGGAGAAGCTAGCCTGGTGTACTAAAGTTTTCATATACCGACTGCAATTCTTATGAAGGTGATTTTCACATTAACCGGTGTTGATACGTTACTAGATACTGTGTGCCTTTGCCGTAACTATATATGGCTCGACAGTTATATGAGTACACAACGTATGTCAATTTTTCCTTATGCAAAGTAATACTTTTGTGTCGTAAAAGCGAAAGGTTTTGTATGGTTTTGTCTTTCAGTTCAGTAATCTGACCACCGTTCCGCTGACATAAGTGGCTATAACGTCCGCATGAGATGCCGGAGGTCACGGGGTCTATCCCCGACCGAATCATACAAAAGACTTATAAACATGGTGCTAGCAGCTACCTCGATTAAAAGGTTGGTGTTTGGACTGGTCGGGCTGGTGTCAGGATAATGTGACTGGGTGGGATATGATGCTACGTTTGCTGCACGATGCCCCAGTGCTAGACATTATTGTAAAATGCCATACTGCAGACATCGTAGCAAGATGACTGAAAACATTTTAAAATTACGTTAAAAATCCAAATCACACACATACACGGACGCACACACACAATATTCTGACCGGTGTTAATAGCTATCCAAAAGCTCACGTAAAGTAAAGCTTGATTGATGTACCTAAACCGCCTAGTATATGCTGCATATGTTTGTAAAAAAAAAAACACAAATATTGCAATTAGAAGCTTACTTGAGTTCAAATTAAATAATAACCTCCGGTAGGAGCGTTTTTAAGTTTTTAATCTTAAAATTGAAATTTGAATCCATGTTATCATCATTTGTATGTATTTTAGTCAGCAGTTTGTCCATGTGTGAAAGAACAAACAATAATAGAATTACCAGTGTAACAATAGTAACCATCTGCTTTCTTTAGGTTAAATGGTGCAATAACTAGAACTAGCACCATATTCACGTGCGTGTCATAGTAAGTTTACCTACGTTGGAGAACAATATCATCTTGTCAATGTGCTTTTCAACCTAGTGGGCAATCCTTAAAAGTGTTTGTTCTAAACTTTTAAACTACTGGGCAAACGATTTTATAACACCTTTAAAATACTGAAAATATTATGCAGCCGTATGTCCAAGAATTAGCTGAAAAACCAAGTCAAATCATTAAAGGCTGGGCATTTCAAATTTGCTGTCCAGAGATAGCAAACGGACTGTTCGAGCTGGTATCACTGACTTTGGTCACAGCTAATGAGACGGTGGAGGTGCTAACATTAGGTGACTATCATGGTGGCAGTCTTAGTAAACAATTAAATACCTTTCCATGTCCACAGGGCGTGCCATCTGCTGCAATCATCCCTTCACATTGGTCCGCAATTTTGAGATCGGAACAATAAAGGTGACTGCATATTCCATTATACGTTTTATTGTATAGATCTACTCCCTGAGAAAAGAAGCAGTATTAAGACAGAGAGATGTACATATATATCAACAGTAGGCTGCATGACAATGTGCATAAAATATATTCTTGTCCTATCATAATTTTAAGCAAACCTTTAATCTTTAAAATTTTATTTGTACTTTATGGGCTTACATCCTAAAGCTCTGGCACATCTGAATTGAATCGATCAATTTTCTTATTATCCTGACTTTCGTACCCACCGCATGCCCATCCCGTATCCCCAACTCCTACCCCGCTCCCAAAACAACAAACAAAATATGGGTCAGTACACCCGACCTTGTTAAAATACAAAAAGAAGCAAAACTTGTCTCCTCAAATGAAAATGAAACTACCACGAACGGTATATGATGTGTCCGCCGCGGGTCTTTTAATTTATTTAACATTGACCCTGCCTTTTATCCCAACACAGCAATCCATTTCTCTTGGCTGAGACAAAGGACAGCCCAAGTTTGAGTTTTGGTAAAATATCTTCATTAAAACTGATTTCACCATATGAAAACTCTGTATCTTCTTTGGTTCAAAGCAATCGTGGCCTTTGAACTTTACGACTTATCGGTATTTGTTTTTCTTATTCGCATCCAATAAAGAGACTTGTTTGATTTATCTTCTTTTCAGTTAGGTTGCATTTTTCCTTTGCGATTGGCTGTAAGATCTTTAACCGCTTTGCTACAGCGGGTTACAATCACCTTGACGTTTAACCTGTAGATACACAAATCAATAAGACACATTATATCTTCAAGTCCAAATTTCAAATGCATGTTGTATGAAAGTAAGTAAAGCAGAATGATAGATATCGTGCATACCAACATTATTGACGAACACACAAACTGTAAGACAGTTGATTATAACATAGATAACTCCGCAATTATTATTGTAAACTGCTATAACAGAATATATATTGGAATGCGAACATATACAATATAATAGGAAAACGATTACCCAACAAAACTTGGATTTTGATCCATATTCAGCGGCACATTGTAAATCCGGGTGTTTTGCAAGGGCTACATGACTGTCTGTAATTAGAATAATCAGAATTAATGGCATAATACTTGGCATCTTACCGTTAGATTGTATAAACATCAAAACCAAATAATTAGCAATATCATCTCCATCTTTAAACAAAACTTAAAGCATGCATGGCCTCATATAACACGTATCTGTACCTGTGAATATATTGTAAGGTATATCTATTATTTTTGTAAATTTTATTCATGACCGTTAATTGCAGTGAGTATCTATAGCTAAATTTTGTATCGGGTGTATGATCTATTTAAAGATATTAAGAGTGTAGATTGTGTAGGATCTATAAATAAGTGCTTACGTAGGTGTTTACAATCAGTAATGATAATATTATTAATAAAAACCTATTTACGAGGTTTGGCTGTTTCACATTTGACTTGTCAGTGTTGTTGGTTCTTAGAAGAATTAAATTTTACCAGCTGGATGTTGTTTTTTTTTTACTATATGGGGAATTTAAATTATGTCACGTAGCAGTATTAGCAAAATGCAGTTTTTGCTTCTTCAATTTGTATATAAGAAGCTAGGGATGGACAATATTTTATCGTTCTTACTTCTTGTGTTCTTCTTGTAACTTCAAGTTTGCAGACGTATTGAATGTTGTTTTTAGATATTATTTGAGAGGAAACATTTGTTTGGATTATTCATTGGAATTACTAGGTGAATTATTCAAAGGAGTTCTGTATAGTGTAGTTTGACATACCAGAACTGTTGGCAGGGCAGTAAGTTCAAGGATCTAAAGTTTAATCGGAACAGTTGGTTCTTTTGGACTTTAATATAAACTTTTTTGGATTAATTTTTGGATTCAGTTTCAAATACTGTAAGTTCAGCTTATATTTTCATTTATAACTTTGATAGATAAATTGTTTGTGAAGTTTTACAAAACCTCTTAACTTTGCTTCTTGCTGTTACTGAGTTCACGACCATAGAGTCGTAACATATATATGATAAGGGGAACATATCTATGTGCTGGTATTTATTGTTAATGCATCATAGATGCTATTCAGGTAGATATGCGTTCAATGTATTTTTGTAAGTAAAAACAATTTACCCCACTGTTATGTCTACTGAGTAATTGTTTTGCATTGGCAAGACTGATGAAATCATTAATCGCACTTCAACGACCTTGGCTAAGTAAATGAAAAAAGTGTATTCAGATCTTGCATAGTAAAGTAATCAATATAGGTTTCCTATTGATATGTTATGAAAAGGTATTAGCGTAATGATACAATGTTCAATGCATCCCGTTTTAATTTTGCATGAATCTCAAATAATTACTTAGAACCATTAAGGTATGATTATAGAATACATATGAATTAAGTTACTTTCTTTCTCTTAAATATTCATTCTCAGTAAATAATTTATATAAAGAAAGACTTTCAAGATTACTCCTGGACACGTACATTGTTATAAAACAAAATAGAATTGCCCACAAACCCAAATAGATTTCAGAAACCAGGTACGAAATCGTACTAGATACGCCGCTTTAGAACATTTAAACTTAGCAACTTAAACCAGCAAAACCGGAGCAATAAAACCACTCGCAAAGAAAATCGTCTTTATATAGCCAACACATTTTCAGTTAAATAATTTTTTTCTTTTTGCTAACTGGTCAGTAACTCACCTATAATTACTGTCGAAGCAATGAAATATCCGGAATGTAATTTAGGATTGCCTTAATTTACATTTTAAAACAAACAGATGACGATATGGGCTCATCCGTTTGTAAAAGTCGATATAAACTAGTGTATCACATCGTCAGTCCAACTGATGCCAACGTGTCGAAACCAATCATTTTCAAAGCTTTTTTTCCACTAGAAATAGTTAAATAAAGTTCTGTAATTTCAAGGATTTATTGTCTTTATTTTTGCTCTTGTTTCTTGTGTGTTTGTCTTTGAAAATGGCTGTGTCGAAAGCGATTAAATTGTTATTAACGGGTTTTTGCACTGTTCGTTGTCATTTCATTCCACTTATCTTAACCAAACACTTGCGTTCCTTTGCTGGATCCAGTGCACATATAATTAGTATTTTTTCCACTCACACGTTTTCACACACACCAAAACACACACACACACACACACACACACACAGACGCATATATATATATATATATATATATATATATATATATATATATATATATATATATATATATATATATATATATATATATATATATATATATATATATATATATATATATATATTGTTATTACGTGTAGGCTCGTACAAAAGTAACAAAAGAAAAGAGTGAAGCCAACAAGCTTTGTAAATTTTCACAATATAATTTATTTCCCTAGAAAACAATGTAAAAATATGATAGGACAACGGTTTGTGAATATAATCAAACATTTAATCCTAGAATTGAAAAATATACGTCCTATCACTAAACAGTTCTAACTGAATCCAGGTTCAATCTCTATGAAGTTCCAATATGGAAGGTGATGACGTCAGATGAGGTCGTTGTACAGAAGGCAACAGTTCCTCATTGAATCACAATTTATAACGTTCCCGTTTAGAATTCCAGAATAAATTTCCACTGAATATCTTTGTTCCACAATTTGTTTAAAAAGAGCGATTGTGTAGTTTTCTAGAGAATAAATTATTTAATTCCAAAAAATAGATGAACTTCAGAACAAACTAGCATCAACAATAAAACATCTCGAGCTCTAACGGTGTAAAAAATACGATTCGATAAATCTACTAGCAAATGGATGTTTTAAGCCGCGATTTTAGATCACATGGTGGCTCACGTGACGGGCTACATATCACTAATTTGAACAGCGCAGCAAACAAAAATGCCAATTATCACGTAGGCAAAGAATAGCCTTATCTAAGAATCAGATTCCCACGCTGGAAATGAATTTAAAAATAAAACTTTCCAACAGAGCTAACACGGGGGCTGAAAATGACTTTGGTAATAGGCAATCGTTTTCACTCGCAGCTTACAAAATCTATGACCCAAAGTGAGCTAAAAAATAGTGCTTAAGTCATACTTTTGCGTTCTAATTAGACTGAATTTTTTTCAAAAATATCAAATCCCGTGAAAATAATAATTATAATAAAATGTAATGAAACAAAATTAAAACAATGATTTAAAACTAACACTCAAGTAATTAAATTACAAATACGTAACACTATTTCCATAAAGAACAAGGAAGATTTATGTAATAAAGCTTTCTTTTTACCAGATGTAAATTATACATGAGGTAAAACAAAACTATATAAGAAAACTCTTATGAATTATACAAAGTGTACACGAAATAATATTTCCATACACGGGAAAATGCATCTGCAATCAAATTGTCTTTTTCCTTTGATGTGCCTGATGTCAAGATTATATTCTTGCAAAAACAAACTCCACCTTAATAATCTTTGATTTTTATTTTTCGTCTTGTCGATGAAAGTAAGGGGGTTGTGATCACTAAACACAACAATCGGAGAAGGGGCTGGACTAATGTAAACTTCAAAATGTTGTAATGCCAGAATTAAAGCCAAACATTCCTTCTCGATTGTTGAGTAATTTCTTTGGCGCTTATTTAATTTCTTAGAGAAATAGCATACTGAATGATCAGCACCATTTCCCTCTTCTTGAATCAGTACTGCTCCAACCCCAACATCACTCGCATCAACAGATAATTTAAAAGATTGATTGAAATTTGGAGCCGTAAGAACCGGCGCACTTCTGAGTATGGCTTTTAACCTTTCAAAAGCCTCCTGACATTTTTCAGTCCAAAGAAACTTGTATCTCTTACTCAACAAGTTTGTCAGGGGTTCAGCAATATTAGAAAAAATTGAAACAAAATTTCCGATAGTATCCGGCCATACCCAAAAATCGCATCAGTTGCTTTTTACTGACAGGCACATGAAAATCAGAGATAGCCTTGACCTTGTGTTATGAGATGTGGTTCAGAGGAGGAGCATGTATCTTCCTATGTCAGCTGATGGTTCCCATAAAATACGTTTATCTTCTACTACAGATACTCTCTAAAGACAAAAAGAAACTTTATTGCACAATAAATACAACAAATAATTATAATTTCATTTGAAATTATTAGTGTTTTTGTTAATGTAACAAGTAAACAATATCAAAGTAAAAATGGGTAATGTGATATATCATAATTTAAACTTACTATGGTAGTCGTGACACGCTGAACAGCACTGGCTATGAACATGGGTATCATAACATTCCTGTGGGCTGATATTCATTAACTCCTGACAAGTATGACCATCGTAGCGATATCCTGACCACTCACCCACTGGACACGTGTCTATGAAAATAACAGTAATAATATTAATAATTATAATCGTACTCATCATCATAATTATCGTCATCATCGAACAAATTGTAATATCAGGTGGCCATTTAGCCGTTTCTTCATTTGATTGCTTGGTACTAAAAAGACTGTTGGCCGATTTTGTTACGATCTCCCAAAACGATGTGAATCAAAATGATCTAAGACTTTCCCGGTATATTCCAGATTTTGTCAGACAATAATGTATCTTGCGAAGAAATTGATGAATGTGTACAAAGGGAACATTTAACGGCAAAGGCAAGTATATTGAAAGAATAAATTGTGTTGTACGACGTCAATAGAGACATAAGACTTGCTGAAATTTTTTCATAGAATTCGAGATTAAAATCTACCAACCAACTGTAGCTCTCAAGCTGTTCGCCACTAAAGCAGTAGCAAATGTGAAATAATACATATTCTAATAATATGACAAACCCCCATGCTTTCAATTTCTTATGACTCCCTATCCCTGATCCCCGTTCATTTTTTCCCCAATGATGGACCGTAACCCAAATGTCATAACCTAAAATCTGGGTGACTATGCCACATTTCTTTCCTTTATCAATGCATGTGCGAAGTAATTATCTTTTCAATAAATTTTCAGCAATGATATTTTGCACATTTAATACGTCTGGTTGGATTACCACTGAAGAATGTGCTGCTTCTAATTCCTAGATGCCAAGACAGGGTGCGTGTATTGCATTCACTGTTCTACACCCAAAATGCTTCCAAACTAAATGTAGTCAAACTGTATTCTGGGTCTCGGAGAACGACAATGATGCTTAAAATTGTTGATTGGCTCTAGTATTAAAGATATGATACTGGGTCAGTCTATGCGACTCTTGACTTGGGAATGGCGGAGGATAAGTGAGTTATGAAGGGAAGGGATCTCCATTTAAACGAGAAATGATTAAAACAAACATTTTTGACTGGATCTATGAATAAATCTATGACTGGGTTTGGACAGTACCTGCTTTTTAGGTAAAGCAATGAATGATGCAATCAGAAGCTGGTATTTCGTCATATATGATATGAATTGCATCATGTTATTCCTAGAAGTCATGGATGATGCAATCATAACTAAGCATACATCACTCGGCTGAACAAAGTGCCCTATATCAGCTCTAGAAATCATACAGTTTCGTGCTCTCTTATTTGTCAGTGTTTGCAAAGGGACACATTTCTGTTTAGCCAAAGTGAGCAGAGATGCCTCGTACTTGTGTAAACATTGCAGATACCTTCTGCTATGTTTTTTTGGTGAAGTGACATTTGCGACACAAAAGCGCAGAATAACCACTAAGGTTAAAACAGCCTATCACCTTTATTTTAGCTGCAGAATTGGAGATCAGGACGAGGTGGGCCCCACCTATATGCGGCAACACTTGTGCAACAAATCTTCGCCAGTGGTTGAACAGGAATAGGAAATCTATGCCGGTTGCAGTGCCAATGATTTGGTGAGAGCCAACAGATCATATCAGCAATTTTTAATTCTGCATGGTGCCTCCAGTTGGGAAAGGTGTGTCAAAGAAGAAAAAGTGGACTGTGCATTATCGAAACAGTCCATCAGCTATACACCCAGTACCCCACAGGGAAGGACTGCCGGTTCCTGATGCGCTAGAATCATTCTCACTTGAGTCAGACGAGGAAGAGGATGAAACTTCTAGTCCTGAACAATCAATGACACATGACCCATATTTTCTCCCATGCTCCTCCTCTGAACCACATCTCATAACACAAGGTGAACTGAATGACCTTGTCAGGGATTTGGAACTATCCAAGAGTAAGGCAGAGCTGTTGTGCTCCAGACTCAGCGGTGGAATCTCCTGGCAGGTGATGTCTGAGAGTGAATCACTTTCTTGGTGACTGTATCCACTTCCACTTATGTGGGAGAAAAGCTATTTTATGTGATCTCAATGACGGTTGTGTCCGCTTCCATTACGCATGACGAAGATTATTATGTGAACGCAATGAAGAGACTTTACGACGATGTTAAGGAAAAAAATACCTTTAGGATTTTAATTACTTTTTTAACTTTATCTTGAATTCTAACTACAATATATACTATTTTATCATCTTTACCATGAAACTTTTATCGTGTTTGCACTTCATGTTTTTGTTTTTTAGAATAATTATCTTCCGTCATTCATTCAGTCAGTCAGACATACATGCATACATACATACATACATACATACATACATACATACATAAACACACACATACATACATACATACATACATACATACATACATACATACATACATACAAAAGTTTTGACAGATATTTTGAGACATCACCTTAAGCAGTTTCTCCAAAGGTGGCAGGTTATTCTACCAAGTGCGACCTCACTCAAAAACAAATTGGATTTTTGCATGCCTGAGAGTGTTTGCTTTAGATATATCACCAAAGGAAAAAGAAATAAAATGAGGTCGTTTCCTCAGAGCTCATGTTTATGCATTGTGTATTGGAAGCTCTAGGAGATTTTGATACGGATATTGCCTGTCCTAAGCGAACAGTTATTATGTACTTCTATTGTCCCCTTTCATTTCTTAGCGTTTGCATTAGCTTGAAACCTTGGAATATTGTGATATCCTCACCCTGTCCGGCCGTTCCACTGTCCCACTCACCATCTTTTCAGCAATGGGTTTGAGATTCTCGAAACATTGTAATTGTCTTGTTCATATGGCAACCATCGGCAAGAGGGATAGAAATATTGCTTCCGTCCCTTGTGCCTCTAAAAGGAGTGGATATTAAAACGTATTTAAATGTCAAAACATACATTACAGGTACAGACACGTTTGAATATATATATATATATATATATATATATATATATATATATATATATATATATATATATATACACACACACACACACACACACACACAAGCACACACACAGAGGCAAAAGGGTCAGAAGCAGCATTTTGATCCATCTTGCCGATAGTTTTGTGTGTGTGTGTATGTGCCACAGTTGGTAAGGGCATCGTTGCAAAAAGAGAATATGTGCTTGCGTCCTTCATCCTTGGACTCTATCTCTTCCCAAGCCCGCAAACGGGCAGTAATATGATGTAAAATGCACGAGCATCATTTGCCATGACGAATCGCTGAAATAACTGAAATTGTAGCCACATGACTGCATTTTGTAAAACGAATTTTAGGGTTTACAATATTCACCAATAGCTGCAGGCGCATGAGGGTCAGATATACACTGTCCGAGAACACACCACTGAAAGATAATGTAACGTGAGCGTTAGATAAAACATTTAAAATTTTTACTCAGAGTAAAAATATAGGAGTGCACAATTATAATGGCATATATCATTGAACAGATTAGGCAATAAATGGAAACAAAATGCCTGCGATTTGATGGATTTCTGCCTCATCTGGAAATGATTTATAATCATCTAAAATTCAAAATATTCATTTCCCTGCTCTTTTCAATGAATGCAAGTCTCTTCTAATTATTAATAGTAGTAGTAGTAGTAGTAGTAGTGATGTCCCTACTGTATTTGTTGCTTTTGTTCGCTAAGCCGTTGTTGGGTTTGATTTTTCAGTTCCTTTTTATGCAGTCGTAGGTTTCTGTGAATAGTTGATACTGAACGCGGAAAGACACGTCTACCTTAACTTTCGCTCTGTGCCCATGAGCTCGCGTATTCGGAAGAAACTCATGAAATATAAACTCAAATGTCTTGTATATACAACTCAAGAAATTATTAGGTTGTTCAAAGAGAGAGAGAGAGAGAGAGAGAGAGAGAGAGAGAGAGAGAGAGAGAGAGAGAAGGGAGGATGAGAATCCTGCTACCTTGTGATTGCCGCAGGGAGTATGGTCACCAGCATTTATTTGGTAGCATGTATTGTTCTTGGGATCGTGGCACTCAAAACGCAGGCACATTCCACTGTATGGATATGTTGAATTATAGAGACTCTGCAAAAATATGAAATAGTAGGGGACATCTTTGACTATAACAATGAACCACGTTCCAAAATACAAAAAATATTTAAATTTGATCTTCCATTAAAGTTGGAATTTTATACACTTTAAGATTTAGGGCACATTAACTTTCTTGCCTTAGTCATTTCATTGCCACGAACCTCGAGAGGCATGAAACTAAACTGTGTGGGCTCAGTATATATATATATATATATATATATATATATATATATATATATATATATATATATATATATAAAGAATATAAATCATATGGCAATCCTTTCCAATGCACTGGATCCAGCAAGGGATCACGTGTGTCAGGGATTGATTAAGATTAAGATAAATGCAATAAACTGACAACGAAAAGTGCAAAACTAGTATCTAACTACCCTGTGCACTTTCGACTCTTAATGAGTCTTTTTCAAAGGCAAATACGAAACATAGACAAGACAAACAAATAACACACAAAATCAGTTGTGTTTGCAAAACTTTACATGGCTGTTTCTACAGCAATTAAACCTTTAAATTTATTTTATTTCAACTAGTTTATTTCAACTTGTAGCGGATGCTGGAAAATATTTTATTGACTTAGAAATCGTGAGCCATAACGACATCTGTTGTTTTATGTAAATTTATGTAAGCGCAAATTATATCCCGGATATTTCATTGTCATAGTAGTAATTATAGGCTATTAAGCAAATTTAGAGAATTATTTAAAAGAAAATGTGTCGCCTGCCAAAAATTCTTTCATTTGTGCATGGCTGTCTTTTTCTAGTCTTCTTGGTTTAAACCGCTAGCAGCAGGGAGGGTGAACAGACCAAATCTAGGAGGGTCCGTTCGCGAAAATTAAGCTTCCTACGAAAACGAAGATACAAGGTCAATAATGTCAAACCGAAGCCTCTAACTGACCAAGACTTCTCTAACTGGTTTAGCTCATTTTGTTACTTTACTTTTGACGTTTGTGTTTTCGTTTTTTATGCGTGTTCGCTTACTTACCCGGACACTCACTGTTGGTCGTAACCCTCCCTGCTGCTGTAAGTGTGGTGTAACTAAATTATTATTATATTAATAATGGAATCTCGTACAGCTAGATTAGCTCGAGAGCGATTAGAGGCAATTAAAAATATATTCCAGTCCGTGATTCTGTCAAACAAAAATTACAAACGCGTCAGGAGTCTCAGATGGAATTTGCAGAAGGTGCAGAACAGTTATTTAAACCGGTTACGAAGACTACCATTGGTCTTCTTCCCAAGTTGGAGAAAATCGCTGAGGCTACAACTGCAACACAGCAGGTTATCGGAGTATTACCAAATCAAATTAAAGAAGTTATGGAGTCTGCCTACAAAACACGTGCTGAAATTCAAAATGTTAAAAATATTTGTCGAGGATCTGTCTAAACCAGAATTAAAAACTCGGTATTTTACTCAACAAGGCTATATAGAAGTTATGACTGGTCCTGTTAAGGTTGCTGCGGCGGGACATCAACTGCGGCATCAGTTTTTAAAACCAGTGATTTATAACACTCCAGAAAAAGAATGTGTTGCTAGGGTATTTCGTGAGTACAAGGATATTCCACAAATCAGACAAAAATATAAAAAAGAATATGATGATTTTGTTGATAAAGCTTATGAAATTAAAACAAAATATGTTGGAACGCCAGTTATATCACCAAGAAAGCAGAGATCTCGACAAAAGAGACAACCGTCACCTAACCCCTGCTCCACTGGAAGGTGTATTGATACAGGTAAAAGGGGGAAGGTTTCTTATTACTCCATGTCCCAGCGCCGATGTTGAACAACTAGAAATATTGATTGGAAGAAAATGAGCCGGTAAGAATTCCCCAGAAATTATAAATGATGCAGGTGCTATTTGTCAGAGATTATTTACAGGCGATATCATGGATATTTAATGTTTATCGGTCTCTCATTGATGAAATTACTGATGATTATTACCGCAGTGATTAAGGGTATACAATTAGATATAAAGACTAAAAAAAGATGATCATACATAATGCTCAACGTGGACCTGAAATGGTCAGGGTGATAAATTCGCGATTACCTACATATAAAGCAATCTATGGCGATGGACTCGGTGATGTTGTTCAGGGTCTGTTTAAAAGGATAGCCCCAAAAGCAATACCGATTGCAAAGCAACTGGGGATGACAACTATTGACGTTGTTCGTGAAAAAGGTATTGGTGATGTTGCCAGCAAAGCATTCTCAGCAATTAAAGATAGACTAGCACGATTACTACGCATACTGCAGCCAGTAAAATTGCCCAGCACTGAAGTGATGCCTGCAAATATTAGTAAAATAATAAATCAAGCTACAAATCAAAAACTGGCAGAGTTGGCTGGTGTACCCCTGTCAGAAAAAGAACAAAAATATAACTGCTAGTCTGATAACAGGAAGTGGTCTTCATGTTAGACGATAACAAATATAATAAAATGTTCAAACGTGTATCTAATCCCGCATTCGACATGGACGAACCAGTACTCAAGGATGAGCCTTTGCGCGATTATCAGCATTATTCTTACGACGCACGTGAGCCAAATCAGCGTGGAAAAATCGAACTACAAGTTCAGGATATAAGCAGATATTTCTTACCCGCGGAAGCATTCACTGAAGTAGAAGGTAGACTTTTGCAAGCAGATGGTACAGCATACGGAAGTTTAGATCGACCTGGTTTTGTTAACAATGGTATCATGGCGTTATTTAAAAGCGCCACATACATGATTGATGGAAGACACATTGAATCATGCCTGGAAAACGTCGATATTGCCACGACGATACTTGGCCTTGCAAGATACAGCGATGATTACTCGAGATCAGCTGGTCCGTCAAAGGCTACAACTGATCATCCAGAAAGCATACATGTAACACTAAATGCAGCTGGGACACAGTTGCATCAACGAACAATGAATTCAACATAGGATTTTCCGCACGTAGATTAATGTTAAATGATGAAGAAGAGTTTTCAGGTGTGATTCCACTATCGCATATATTTGGATTCTGCAGACATGTCAGAACGGTTATTTTCGGAGCCAAGCATATAGTTGTACTTGTTAGAAAAAACAATGACAATGATGCATTCTAGCGAAACGACGCAGTTGGTGCAGGCATAGTAAGACTAACAAAACTTTCGATGTGGATACCAGTAATGACTCCATCGACCGCCGAAGAACAACAGTTACACTCTTCAATTGATCAAGGTGGTAAATCAACATTGTCGTGGTTCACGATGACCGCAGACAGTATTTCAAGTGAAGACGTTGGTTTATTTACATGACATCACAGCAGGGTGTTTCTGCACAGCGACATATATTCATCGCATTTCAGGAAAATGGTCGAGAAAACACACAAACACGAAGTTCAATGATATTTGATGCGCTTGGAGTTAGTGAAGTTTCTTTAAGGATAAATGGGCATCAGGAACTATCCGAAGAAGTGTCACTGAGTTTTGATCGCAATCATGTAGCACGTGCTTATCACGATGACATTTATGGGGCGTGATCAGAATGTTGATTCTGGTTTGCAGATATCTCAGCGTGATTTTACAACGCTGTATCCAATCTATTACTTTTCGATGGAATATTTAGTTTTCTTCAGGCAATCTGTCGTTGATATACTCTTCCGAGCTCGTGTAGCACGATCACCACCAAGAATACTTGTTCCACCGGTTATTCCTGGTGGTTACAGAGTGATCGCTGTTATGCTCTCAGACAAAGCAATGCTACTTGAAGGTGTTGGTGGACGAATGAGAGTTATTGATGCCCCAGTAAAAAATATGTAATTAAATCGCTAATGATATTATAATGTCATATCATCATGTTAGTGTCAGTCGGACTCCTGGTCAGATTAAAAAACTACAATCAGTATCAAAAGAGAACTGTGGAATAAAATTATCGCTAAACAAGAACAAATCGCAGGTGGTCCAAATAAACTATCATTGTCAGAACGTCAACTCAGGCACTTCAATGAAGCCAAACTATCAAAGAAAGGTATACGACTTAATCTTTCTGCGGGTGCCATTAAAGACATCGGCAAGACTGGTGGTATATTTCCACTTCTTGCGGCTATACCAGTGTTGATAGCCGCTGCAGCCCCAGCTGTTGCAAAAGCAGCTGCACTTGGTGCTGTTGAAACTGCTGCTAGATGGCACTATAAAAAGCAACAGGTGTTTTTATGCGTGATCAATTGCCAAAACAACCAAACAATGTTAAAACTGTTATCATTAATCTCGATAAAAACTCTGGAAAAGGTACTCATTGGATTGCATACGCGATTGTTCCACGTGAAATTGTTTATTTCAATTCGTATGGACTGGCACCACCAAAAGAATTTTTAAAATATGTTGACAGACTTCAAAGCCCTTGGCAACAGCCAAGGATCTGGTATTCAACATTACCAACATAGACAATAACTGATCCGCCGATATGTGGCCGTGAAGTACTCGCTATACTCGATGCCGTGTCATCATCAACAACACCACCTGATAAAGTCGTGCACGAGTATACAAGCAGATGGTCCATCGTTTTAAACAGATCTTAAAGTATAATGGTAGACATTTACGGAAGATCTTCTTGCCTGAGTAAAACCCAGCAAGGTGACTTATCTAAATATGCAACTCTTGCCCATGTCAAAAATGAGCTCGCTGATCCTTTGAGTCTCGCAAATGTGGACCAAAATGAAGTCGTTGTTTTTCATGATCAGCAAGGACGGTTAAAGACATGCAATATCCAGTTGAGAGATATTATTTTGCGGGTTCCAGGCGCGACCGAAGATAACGTAGTGGTGTTTACTAAAAACGGTAAAATTAAAAATTCAAATGAATCTGTCTTAACACTCATGGAAGACATTGCTGGACGTATCAGAAGAATTGGAGATATTATGTATGGCGATCTCAATATAAGTAAAAATACAATTATCAATGTGAGAGAACCAAAATCAGATGATGATGTGGCAACAAAAAGATACTTAGACAGCAACAACGCCACTATCAGAACTGAGATCGATGATCGTTTGTTATCAGCAGGTAATACAATGACTGGTTCTGTCAATATGGCTAATAATAAAATTACTGGTCTTGGAGAACCAGAATCAAACGACGACGCTGCAACGAAGAAATACGTCGACAATAGCAACATCCCGATTATGGCATTGTTAATGACAATCAAATATGGAATGAGCACATTTAGATATGAGTTTACTACCCACGTAAACACGTTTCTGAATTTTCGTAGAAATATAAATAGAGCTATTAATGGATTTTTTGGAAATCCAGTGGTTATTGATATTAAACTCTCTGACATAAAAAATTACCGACAGTGTAGTATATACAGCAGCGTCTGGATCAGCATTATGGACACCACTCAATAAATCCATCAAACATCGCGCTGAGGTTACAGGCATATACAGGTTCACAGTACTCGGCGCTACAACATTTACAATATCTACCACAATTTCACGGCGTTATCCACTCCTGACTCCGTCAGGTGGATCTTCTGGATCTATGTTAGCAGTACTGGAGCAAAACGATGAGGAAACATTTGTGGTGGAACCCGAAGAAAAAACTTAGGCTTGTTGTATTACTGGTGTCTTGAATTAGTCGCTAAACTACCACCTACTTAAAATATAATGAATCAAGCCCCAATCGACGTTCAACATTACAGATACAATCAAGTATGTGAGTGGCAAACCAAAACTGAAAAATATTGTTGACGAGTATACAGTAAAAGTAAAAAAAATATCGTTGACATCATTGTGTATTCGGCGTCCGCTGTTCTCGCTGAAACCGGCGTATTGCTATCAACAATAACAATGACATCGCTAGCAGTTGTAACAATTTGTGTTTCAGTTGCAACAACAATTGCTGGTATTTTTAATATCATCGCAAAAAAATAGCTACATACACAAATACAAAATTGCATGAATATACAACAAAACTGCACGCAACGATGTTAGTATACTCCAAATTATCATCGTTGATTTCATCATATCTCAGTGATGGAATAATATCAGATAGAGAGTTCACAAAAATAATTAAGATTTACAACGATGATTTGATGAAAAAATAGAAAACCCTATTCAGTACTTAGATGTAGAAAAGATTAAATCATCGACGTTAGCGATGAAGAACTAGAAAAATATCAGGGGTTTAAATAATAATAATAATGTCGTCATCGCAAGAATTCTACAACAGATCATCAATAATACAACACCTTTGAAAACCACAATGATATCAGCAAGCTCAACCAATCCTGAGTTTAGCGTTAGCTTTCCAAATGCAACTTCAGCGAAAGACATAACTCTATCACAACTGCAAGTTTATTACAGTTGGACAAATATTAGATCAAAATCATTCGGTGGGTTGCAAACAAATAATTCACTGGTATTTGCAAATAAGAATAAACCCGATGGAACCTCATATTGGCAAGTTGTAGGTATACCTACAGGCAGTTATCAAATCGAACAGATCAACGATGAGTTCCAGTGCAGAATCAAATCTATCACTGGAAAAGAATCCAAAATAGCTATCACTGTTCACGAACCAACGTTATCAGCCGCGATAGAAATAAATTCGACGGACTACGCCGTCGATATATATCAGTCGTCGATCCGAAGTGTGTTAGGATGGCCAGAAGGTCCGCCGGGTTATCAAGGACAACCAGAACCGAAACGAGCTGATTATACTTCAGACGAAAAAAAAATATCTTGGAGTAACCTACATAGAATATAGCCCCCCTAATACTGAAATATGGTTGTTTATAAGAGAGGCTCTGGCGCCTAAACCGTACATAGATAAAGATATAGGCCGGATTCTTCAATTAATCATAATAAACACACATATAGTTTAGATATGATTAAACAATTTTTAATAACATTATTTCTTTTTATAATTTATATACAGGAATTCTACGCATTAAATTGTACAATTACGTAATAGAATATCCCAAGGAAAAACTTCATGAGGAAATTATTCCATATATAGCACATATAAATAAAATCAAGGATGATCTTGAATTTTCCAACAATAAATTTGTACAGTCTGTTATTGATTTAACAGATAACTAACAAGAGTTTTTAAAGAAAATGGCAGTATCTGAGGCTGATTTACCAAAATTCAAATTTTACGGAGATCTTGACAAAGTCGGCGATATCATCGACGAACATTTTCGAAAAGTCGTTGCTGCATGGAGAAAATAAATCCTCCACCAGGTATCCTCAAACACGATAACGATCCTCACGGTGGAGGAAGTCATATTTCACCAGGTATTGTAAACATAACATTAACAATCGCAGTCAACCTTGTATGTGATGCAATAGATGGCAGTTATCAAGTAGGTCTTGAAAAATCCAGTCAGGCCCAGCAGGGATACATTTTATATACATTTACTCCGCAAGTGCCTCCTGGACATTTAATTGTATCAGAACCAATTAATCCTGTTTATCTGCAATGTCATATTCCACTATTATCAAGGATACATTTCAAACTTACTGACCAGACTGGACACCTTCTTGATTTACGAGATGAATCACTGCATATTAATCTGTATGTACGATCATAGATCTTCATCGAAAATGCCAAGATCAGGATTTTGTAAAATAAAAATAAAAAATTCTGCATAAATATTTTGATTCAGAACAAAAAGATAAATATTTTTTTACTGTAGTCAGAAATGAATTATTCCCCTTGACAGTCAAGGGTTTCATACCTTCACTTTGTTTAGCTGTTATCACAATCACTGGTGACGGCACTTTCACAATCACTAGTGATGTTGTTACTACATTCACTTTCACTTTTACAATGGATCGTTTCACGCAATGACGAAGTCATTGACATAATCTTTCTCAACTGCTTTACACGCATATTCACAATCCTATTCGTGAGACAATTCTGATCTAATTTTCTCAATCGCGTGTGCGAATGAAACAAATTGTTCAACTTGTTTATCTGTGACTGTTGCCAAGGATTGTATCATCGATCGTTGAATCAGCTTAATGAATCCGTAATCAGCTGCTAGTGTATATCTATTTTCGAATCTTCGTAGCTGTAATGATTCAAAATCACCAATAATTTTCCAGGATTAAGTTGATCAGAAATTTTTATACCGTCATGTTGTAATTTTGAATTGCAGAAATAATAGCATTAATATTCTCGTGATTCATTATACAATAAATATTTATTTAAAAAAAAAAATATTTGAATCAGAATAAAAATAAAAATATTAATAAAAATAAAAATATTTTGACCAAAAATAATAAACAGTAGCAAGAATAAGAATAATAAAATTATTTTTGTGAAAAACAAAATAAACAGTAGCAATGATGAGGTGTTACCATTCCACGGGGACCCTTCATTTGCCAGTATTTGCCTTTCCATGGGGTCCTCTCATTAATGCCTTTCTTATGGCTTGTATGGGTCACACTTCATGATGCTTTTTTTTCTGGCCACATTCTTTCTGAATGCCCTTGTACCCTTTAATGAGGTTGAGAGCTCACATCACCGCTACTGTTTATTTTTGAGGGCTCCAGTTTTCAATTTCATGCACACACACCCAAATCAAACCCCGGGGAGAATGCATAACAGCACCCATCACGCTGTTCGACGTGGTGAGGAGGTGTACATGAATTCTAATTGGGCTGTAGCCCCCACTATTAATGAAAAACTGCGACATTTTAGCCACTGTTGACATTCGGCAGTCACGAGATTGGAACGCCAGACTTCGAGTATGAGAATCCGCCACACTAGCACTGCGCCACGGACCCATCCTTACAAATATATGTTTGAGAAATTATTAGGAAGTTCTTAAGATCTTCGATGCTCGCTTACGTTTCGATAAACCTATTATAGGTGATAAATAGATTTTCTGATACCGCGGTTAGAGTCGCCACAGATTCATTTTATATCAATAAAAAATACGCAGGATTGCTAGAACAAGTACATATCAGCGCTGATGCATCATGGGGCGAATGGAGAATAAAACGAGAAAAGATACTTAGTTATTCTGAATCTGCCGACGTTGAAGGCAAGGAAACATTATAAAAATAAACAGATGTCAAAACTTTCATCAGCAACAGTCTGTATATAATCCTGTGACCAGACATAAAACAGTTTATCTCAATGGATCGGGAGGTTCTGGTAAAACAACAAGTGCGATTGAATTATTTAAAAATTTTGATATGGTTGTTTTGACACCCACACATAGCCTCGCCAGAGAAATGAACGAACGAGGAGTTAATTCGTGTACGTATCATAGTTTCTTTAGATGGAAGGGAGATGAATGGTCTTCACAACGAATTGGTGAGAAATATATTCCAAAGATTATTCTCTAGGATGAGATATGCACGGTGTCGCTAGATGCATTAAGAATATTTTTTGATTGGTTGTTGACAAAAAGTACTGCTGTGATAATGTGTGGCGATCATGGTCAACCGCCACCTTTTGTTGGATCGTCTCCACATGAATGGCTGAAAACGTTCGTAGATTATTATGAGGAGATAACTGATGATCATAGAGCTATTAATGAACCGCTGAAAGAGTTTAAAAGGTTAATCAGACTACAGCCAGATAAGATTCAATGTGAGATAATGAGTGATATTATTCCGGAAACACATATAAATGATTTTTGGAATTTATGGAGGCCTGCTGATTTGATAGTTGCAAGTAGAACGATAGTTCATGATACACTTCAAAAACAATTATTTCTGTTACATAAAGAAAAGTTTTCAAATCTACCTGCACCATTGTGTTATCGCCCAGCAGATACGCGACGACAGAATATTGAAGCTGAGATTCCTGGAACCTTGACAGAATCAAGGGAGAAACAACAACTTGTACTAAATGACATTGTTTTGGTTCCTGTGAGTGCTGTTGAGAGCGCGTTAACGATGGACAAAACTCCATGGACTCTAGCATACGCTATAACGATTAATTCGTCACAAGAATTAACTATTTCCGATACAAATATTTGGATTGTTGATGATCGTATTGAATGGTCAAATTTAGTTTATCTCGCAGTGTCTTGAGTCAGAAAAATATCTCAAATGCGGAGGGTTATCATAGACTTCACAGAAAATAATAATCAAACTGCTAGCGACACCGAAAGTGTCGGCGATGATGTAGATAACAACGAAGTTATCAAGAAAAAAAGATAGCTAGTTATAAATAGTGTGACAAAAAACATAAGCACGACTTTGATCTCGATGTTGAATATATCATGACACTGAAACAACGACAGAATAATCATTGTGCGAGCTGTAACACAGTAATGTTGTGGAAGTATTCAAATAATAATCCAAGACAGTTTACCTTTGACAAAATTGATAGTAGTCTTGGTCACACACGCAAAAATGTGATGCTAACCTGTCTTGAATGTTGCTCTTTTTTTATCACCTTCAAGTTCACCAAGTTCATATAAATATCTTACAGTCACATTACCTAGTACTTGTTGTTCTGAGAAGGAGTCGTGTCGTTTTATTGGTATATATTTCTTTGTGATTGCATTGGTAGGCTTCATAGAAGAAGCACGAGTAATTTCATTATGTAACGCAGCTACCACATTTGGTAGTCTTGCAACCCATTCTCGAGATCTCATGTCTTTCTGAACTTTATTTAGGGACTTAAAGTCGGTGGATATTTCCTTTGCATATCGATATCCAAATAATCGCTCAGCAAGTGTTCGATTAAATCGTTCAACGATTGCCTGATAGCGATGAATTGCGGTTTGTCCTCGTCTGATTTTGACGTTATGTTTTTTCATCATAGACGATACTGCATCAAGAAATTCTTTGCCAGGATCACCCTGTAGTAGTTGTGGCCATCGTAGACCGCCACGTTGATAACTTCGTTCAAAAGCATATGCAACTTCAGTTGCTGTTTTAGTTGATAGCGGTTCTGCTTCTACATATCTACTTGCAACGTCAACTAAAGTTAATGCGTATTTGTATGGATGTGATAGACGTCTACCAGTTTTAATAGTATCATGTGATAAAAACAAAATATCTGCCTGATGAACTTCATTGGCAGTGCTGACATCAAAATGTGCGTACTGAACTTTTTAGGTGGTGGTAGATAAATTTGCCATATTGCCTGTCGTGCTAACCAATCTGCAGCAACAAAACGTGTGACATTTGCTCCATCAGCAAGTGTACTAATCGCTGCTCTACCCCTCCAATATCTTCTTGAGCTATAATAAACCGATTCCATTATTATGATAATAATCACTTTATTAATTACCAGCCCCTAGCACTAGTTTACCTTTCATCGCAGATTTACTAGGAAGCTAGCAAGGTTTTCTCTGAACGATTTATTTTTTATGGAATATAACGAGTTAATCAACTTCTCATCTGCAATATGTGGTTGTTGTAAATCATTATTTTTATACTCAACATCATGAACATGGCATGCTTGATCAATCACATTTATTGGATACTCTCCAGGTCTTGGTTGGTCTCGTTCGTCAAGTCGGATACCATGTCGAGTTCTTGAACCACAATACTTATATCCAGGAATATTTTTTTCTCCTGGTTATTTAGCCCATGGAGCTCCTGGTAATTTTCCCAGTGAAGCAGCGGTATCACCGCCTGTTTTCCTTGACTTGTCAAGGGAGATAAATCTGTATTTGCTTCTACCACATTTCACACACTTGCCTGTAACCGAACTCTTTATATTTTTTATTATTATTGTTGTTAATCCACTGGTAGTGGTGGGTGCACTGCATCGAATACAATATAAATCCATATTATTTATTATATATTTTCAACATGGATATCATTGATTTTTCAGCGACACGAAAGCATCATCAAGCGCTACGAATTCTATCAAAGCAATTATACTTGGTCCATCTGGAAGTGGTAAGACGCAATTGTTGCTTAATCTGATAATGAGATGGCTCAAGTGGGATAAGTTATGCTACTATGTGCTTAAAGATTTTAATGAAAATGTAAACTTATTGAAGGAAGACGGTAATGATATTATTGATTTTATCACCGATATTGATGAAACCCCATCTGTGGATGACCTAGATGGATTTATTAATAATCTCGTAGTAAACGATGATGTAATGCTGGACAATCAAATCCAGCTCGGATATTTTCTCGAGGTAGGCACAACAATACTCATGTTATATATGTTACTCAGCGATATATGCAAATACCTAAAGTGATCAGAGATAAATGCATTATTTTAGTTGTGTTTAATGGAGTCGATACACATACTCTGCGAAACATTCATCAGACTTGGTGTTCATGGGATATGGATATGATTAAGTTCAAAAACTTCTTTTCACATGAACAGGCTACCCCACACGAAATTATCATGATAAATGTTCATGATCCTCGGTCGCGATATCATATAGGTCTCTATAAAATTTTTGGTTGACACTACAGCAGCAGGGAGGGTGACGACCAACAGTGAGTGTCCGGGTAAGTAAACGAACACGCATAAAAAAACGAAAACACAAACGTCAAAAATAAAGTAACAAAATGAGCTAACCCAATTAGAGAAGTCATGGTCAGTTAGAGACTTCGGTTTGACATTATTGACCTTGTATCTTCGTTTTCGTAGGAAGCTTTATTTTAGCTAACGGATCCTCCTAGATTTGGTCCGTTCACCCTCCCTGCTGCTCGCTGTATCCAGTAAGATTCCTTTTCTTTCCTGGTTTCGGAACTCCAGTTGGGGTTGTGAGCAATTGCAATAAGTGTCATATCACTGAAAGTGTGGCCAAGGGAGGAGAAGTGTTCTGCGACTGGACTTCTGTACAGCTTAAAACTACTTTAGCCCAGAAAACCCAAGGGCAGGTAGATTTTATCTTCTACCTAAAATCCACAAACAACGAAACCCGGGCAGACCTATAATCTCCGGTAACGGGCATCCCACAGAAAGGATATCAGAATATTTGGATTATTTTATGAGACCACATGTCCACAAAAGAGTATCATATCTTCAGGACACGACAGATTACCTCATCAAAAGCAAACCAATACTGCCAGATACATTGCTTGTTTCCTTAGATGTCACATCTTTGTATACTAACATACCCCACAACGACGGGATACATTCGTGTTGAGAAGCATGGGAAACAAGAACTGTAGACAATCCACCCACACACTTCCTAGTCCAACTCCTGGAGCTTGTCTTAAAACTCAATAACTTTGAATTTAATTAAGAAAACTACCTCCAAATCAATGGAACCACAATGGGTACAAAATTTGCCCCTTCGTATGCTAATAGTTTTATGAGAAAACTGGAGGGTCAACTTTTAGCATCAGCTGAACTTACACCATACCAATGGGTACGTTTTATCGATGATATAGAAATGAAGTGGCAACATGGAAGAGAAAGTCTGGACGATTTCATATCAAAGACAAACAACTTCCATCCTTCAATATAATTCACGGCAGAAGTCTCCAGCTAAAGCCACGTTTTCCTGGACACAACAACCAGACTGGTAGAAAACAAACTCCATACAGATATCTACTCGAAACCAACCGACAAACACCAGTATCTCCTCCCAACCAGCTGTCATCCAAAACACTGCATTAGGAACATCCCATATAGCCAGGCACTGAGGATACGCAGAATTTGCTCCGACGACGAACCATTCCTAAAAAGTCCTGAAGAGCTATCTAAACATTTAATTTATCGAGGCTGCGACAAAGACCTGATTGCGGAGGCAACCCAAAGGGCTAAACAAACAAACCGCGTTCACATACTAAAATATGGAAAGAAGGAAAAGGCTGATAGGATACCATTTATCCTGACCTACCATCCAAACAACCCCAAAGTAGGTAAAATCATCGGGAAACACTGGCCCATCGTGGAATCGTCCAACGCACTAAAGTTAATCCTCCCAAAGAAACCTGTAGTAGCCTACCGGAGACCAAAACACCTCATAAACATCCTAGTCAGGGCGAACGAAGCTAACGCCAATCACTAATCAAGACCACCCTAGTCAATCTGGCCCCTGTGGTGATAAAAGGTGCAAAACCTGTCAACATATTATAGAGACCAGGGAATTTTCTAGCACAGTGACTAGAGATAAACTAAACATACATGGTCCAAACAAAACGTGCAAAACAGAGAATGTAACTTATCTCATCACATGTAAGATCGGTAGCCTTCAGTATGTCGGAGAAACTGATAAGCTAAAGAAAAGGATCAACCATCATAGATCTGATTGCATGTCAAAGAAGCTGTACAGAAGCCCGGTCGCAGAACACTTCTCCGCCCCTGGCCAGACTTATTGCAATTGCTCACAACCCCAACTGGAGTTCCGAAACCAGGAAAGAAAAGGAATCTTACTGGCTACGCCGCCTTAGCAAATTGAAACCAAGTGCTTTAAACCAAGAAGACTAGAAAAAGACAACCATGCACAAATGAAATTATTTTTGGCAGCCGACAGATTTTCTTTTAAATAATTCTCTAAATTTGCTTAATAGCCTATAATTACTACTATGACATGAAATATCCGGGATATAATTTGCTCTTACATATATTTACATAAAACAACAGATGTCGTTATGGCTCACGATTTCTAGGTCAATAAATATATTTTCCAGCATCCGCAACAAGTTGAAATAAACTAGTTGAAACATAATAAATTTAAAGGTTTAATTGCTGTAGAAACAGCCATGTAAAGTTTTGCAAACACAACGGTTTTTGTGTTTTATTTGTTTGTCTTGTCTATGTTTTGTATTTGCCTTTGTAAAAGACTCATTAAGAGTCGAAAGCGCTCAGGCTAGTTAGATACTAGTTTTGCACTGTACGTTGTCAGTTTATTGCATATATATATATATATATATAT
>JAECUM010032030.1:0-34912 GCA_016617855.1 Megalonaias nervosa
ATATATATATAATCTTTCTGGAGATGGTTATCCGTATAGAAACAGATTGTGTCTTCTCCTCTTTGGCATTGGCGCAGAAGGGCTGCTTCACCAGATTGGTTCTTGGAAAATAGCCCGTTTTAACACGTCTGTGGCACAATAAAATATTTTGCAGCGTGCGGGCTTGGGGTTTTCTTTAATTTAATTTGTTTGATCAATGTGCAACATATTTAAGTATTTCACATAATTAGAAAAATATTACAGTAATAATTAATTGCATGTATAATATTCTCAATGGATACTCCATGTCCTATCTTAGAATATACCATCGTCTGTACCGCATAATTGATTGCATCATGGGCATGTGACCTTTAAATATACACATTATTATTATTATTATTATTATTATTATTATTATTATTATTATTATTATTATTATTATTATTATTATTATTATTATTATTCACTTACCTTGACTGCAATGCAGACCTTCTGCAAGTATTACAGTACAATATAGGTATTTGAAACGTTTAAATTAAATTGGACTTATATAGTCAATGCAAGAAGAATGGAGGTCATATATCTTTGGAAATCAAAATTGCTCATGGATCAAGAATGATGATTAAAATTCCATCGATGTGATAAATTTAGATGTAACCTTTATTCCAACGAATGTATGTTGCATTCATAAAATTACCCTACCCTCGACATCTTCCTTGTTGTCTTCCCTGTTTCCTTTCAATTTCTTCTTATCAACAATTATTATGGCTACCAATAAAAGTGTTGTTGAACGACATGTATGTCAGCGTTATTTTCAAGACAATTAAATGGTACGGAAACAAATTGCTGAAAATCATAAGTTCCAGATATAGCGACAACGCTACTACTACCACTACTATGACTACTACTATTACTACAACTACTACTACTGCTTATAATAATAATAATAATAATAATAATAATAATAATAATAATAATAATAATAACAATAATAATAATAATGATTGCAAATCCAGCAATGCGGAGTGGATTCGGAAAGTGGAGCTTTATAAAATGTACAACCAATGGCTGAATTGAATGATATATCTGATCCTGCATTTGACATGGGCGCGCCTATGTTGCTGTATCGAAGCAAGAGAGATCTCAGTATTTCTCATACCAGGATGTGAGTACTAAATCATTTAAACATGGAATTGCACGTGCAGAAACTGCCTAGGTTCTTCCTTCAATTTCAGACATTCTTGGAAAATGAGGGAAACTTGTACATAATGAATATTGTAATATACCCGGTGATGTCCGGGTCTCATTCATCAATAACGACACCATGATGTTGTTCAACAGTGCACGTTATTATATCGAGGTAAAAGAAATCGAATTAATTCTTGACAACGATGATGTAACCACGATGATTCTCGGGCTTGCCAGATGCAGCTAAGAGTACCAAAAAAAAAAAACAAAAAACCCCACCTGGACTAACAACGATGTTTTTTAAAGATGCAACTAATAATGTAGCTCTTAGACCATATATACCAGCTTCTGCTAATCGTATTTCTTTTGAGCCAAACCTTACTGCTTATACCGCTGTAGTCCTTGGCCCGAACCCGACTTTTATTATTGGATTTGCATATGTTTGCATACATTTGGATCACAAGTTAATAGTGATTGAAAAACAATTTCGAGTGCAATTCCCTTCAGTCACATATGCTTTTGTTTTAGAGATGTTCGTAAGGTTATTTTTGGGGTGAAAGACACAGTCACCTTATTTCGTAAAAACAAGGTCAATGATGTATTATGTATATGTAATTTAATTATTTGTTTATTAGTTTTAATTTTTTATATTCCATTACATGCTATTGCAAGGTAAATTTGTTTACTGTATTTGACATTGTCCAGAAATTCAGTTCAGTTCTGTTTTACCTGACTTTTTTATTATACTGATAAACAACCAGTAATAGAAACACTGTATCCAGTGTCTGACCTTGATTCAGAACCAGTGACAGTTGTGGGAAATAACTTTTTTATTTATTGTTTTTATTCTTTCTGATAGTAAGAATTGTTAAGTTGAGTCAAGGCCATACTAGGAGTACGTGATGTTAGGCACGTGAAAAGCTTCTATTTTGTTCTGGAAGGATGACCATGTGACCATCATCCGGGAATCTGTTTTGCGTCTTAAATTAGTGTATAACTGTTATCCTGATAAAATAAAGCTCATTCGGGTTCTAAACATATGTTGTGACCAGTATGAGTTGAAATTTTATTTTATGGAATTAGTGACTATATTCCCTGGAAATACATGTGTTCCTACAAAATTCTTGGACAAAGACAGCCAATGAAATTTATTCGGAATTCAAAACTGGAATATTGCTTTCTGTGATTCAACAAAGAACTGTTGACACAACACCACTTCGCAGATTACAACAGACGTCGTTGTCTTCCATTTTGGATTTCACAAGGACTCGAACTCAGTCATTTAGGACTTTTTAATAATAAGACTTCTATTTTTTAGTTCTTTGATTACTTCTGGTTTTGATTCGTAAATCCGTAAGTTCTTTTTCTCATTTTTACCTTGGTTTTCTAGGGAAATAAATTATTTGTTTATTTTTACAAAGCTTGTTCTCCTCACTCTTTTCTGTTACAATTTGTAAGAGCCTAGACACGTGACAAGAAAATTGGGTGCTCGTCCTTGGGATATATGAATTTTGGCTAAAATATTTCAGAAAACGTTATTTTTTTAAATTTAAGTTCCCCTAGTTTTTGAATTATTTTTAAAATCCCAAGTATTATTTCACATTTTAGATATCTTTAGTGAAATCATCAGGCTTGTTAACAATCTTATCAAAGGTGGAGATCTTGTTTTCAAATCCTACCCAGGAACAGTTAGATCTTTTGAAGAAAAAGATGAATTGCTCCAGCTTGCCAGAAAATATCATCTTTCTGAAAAAAACGAAGCAAAAAAAAAAAAAAAAAAGTATTTTGGTCCAGTATTTGGTGGAAAAGAATGTTTTGGATAAAAGTGATATAGTTTCGATCAGTAAGTCTGTATCACACTCTAACATAAACGCAAAGGAATTAAAATTAAAATACAAGATGGAATTAGAGTTAAAAAAAGCTTGAGCTTCAAAAAGAAGAGAAACAAATGCAGTTGCAATTTGAGAAAAAGAAGAGAGAGACAGAAATAAGAGAAACAAATGCAGAAATGCAGTTGCAAATGGAAAAAGAGGAGAGACAGAAACAAATGCAGTTGCAAGCGGAAAAAGAGGAGAGAGAGACAAATGCTGTTACAGAAAGAACAAATGCAGTTCCAATCGGAAAAAGAGGAGAGAGAGAGACAGATGCAAATACAAATGCAAAGAGAGAAAGATGAGAAGGAATATCAATTTAGAATAAATGAAATAGAGCTGGCAAGTGAAATGCACGTTCCCACTTCACATACAAATTCAAGTTTTGATGTTACTAAGAATATTAGGTTAGTGCCCCCTTTCAGAGAAAAAGAAGTAGACAAATATTTTCCTCATTTTGAAAACATTGCTGAAAATTTGAAATGGCCAAGGGAGCATTGGACTCTACTATTACAATGTGTACTTACTGGTAAAGCTAGTGATTTTTATCATTCAGTGTCACTATAGCAAAGTGCTGACTATGATTTGGTTCAGAAATACATCTTAAACGGTTATGAGTTAGTCCCTGAGGCAAATCGGCAAAAATTCAGGAATTATAAAAAAGAAGCTGGACAAACTCATGTCGAATTTGCAAGAGAAAAACAGCAGTTATTTGATATATGGTGCTTAGCCAAGAAAGTTGATCAAGATTATGAAAGTCTCAGACAACGTGTATTACTTCAAGAGTTCAAGAACTGTATCCGTCGTGACATTAAGACTTATCTTGATGAGCATAAGGTCGGAACCTTGGAAAATGAAGCTCGTGCCGATAACGAGTATTTATTAGCTCATAAAGTTCCTATTGTAGGCAAGTCTTCCACTTAGCAGTCATCTGGTTAAAAGGCATTTCAGCCTAATAAGAGCCATTCTAAATTTCAATGTGCGCAACTTTTAGAAGGCAAGTTTCTGATAAGCTTGATCAAAAATCCTTGTCTCTTCCTACGTGTACCTATTGCAAGAAGAAAGGACACGTTATTTTGATTGCTACAAATTGAAAAATAAAATTCAGAATCAAGACAGACCTGTTCCAAATGCTCTTATTTCTAAGAGGTCAAGGTCATGGCCATGTATTGAAAGCAATACATTTGTTGGGTCTAATAAACCCCAGTCTGATTTTATTATCAAAAATTATTAACCATTCTTGTCGAAGGGTCCTATATCATTCTTAGGTGATTCGGCCAATCCCATCCCTGTTAAAATTTTAAGGGACTCAGGAGCTTCTCAGAGTCTTTTATTATCAGGTACTTTGCCTTTTTCTGAGAAGTGTTCTTCTATTGAGAATGTTCTCATTCAGGGAGTAAAGTGCAGAGTTCCTCTCCATTGTGCAAATTTGTCATCAGACTTAATCTCAGGACCCGTGACAGACGGAATCCTGTTTTCTTTACCCACTGATGGCATTCATTTATTACTAGACAATGACCTAGCTGGAGAAAAGGTTGTGGTTAATCCATTTGTAACTGACAAGCTTTATTTGGATCAGAAAGTTGATCCTATTGAAAAGAATACCCTAATTTGTACCCAGCTTGTGCAGTTACCAGAGCTATGACAAAGAAAGCTCTTGAGAATGACATTGGTAAGGAAAGCATTTCTTTAGCTGACACATGTATTGGTCAGGCTTTTGATAAGGTCACTTGTACTCCTTGTTTGGATCAATCACAAGGTATTGATCACAGTGATCCTCTTTTAACTACTCATTCTCTTTATTCTAATCAGGGTGACAAACGACAATCACTTGTCGTCGAACAGGAAAGAGATCCTGAGATCTCCTGTTTGTTTCAGAGGGTCATTAGTGAAACTGAAGACACTGAAGTACCTGTCTGTTATTTCATTAAAAATGTGATTCTTGTGAGAAAATGGAAACCTCCCGAGGTACCTGCTGGTGATGAGTAGTCAGTGAACTATCAAATTGTAGTTCCAAAATCGTACAGACAGGAAATTCTTAGTCTGGCCCAGGAAACTCCTTTGGATGGTCATTTAGGGATTAACAAGACTTATCACATGACCTTGAATCACTTCTATTGGGCAAAAATTAAAAGTGATATTTGTAAAGATTGTAGATCTTGTCATACTTGTCAAATGGTAGAATAACCCAATCAGAGGATACCTAAGGCTCATCTGCAACCTATTCCTGCATTTGATGAACCATTTAGCAGAATAATGGTAGATTGTGTCGGTCCCTTACCTAGGACCAAATCAGGCAACCAAAACTTGTTGACCGTTATGTGTGCGTCAACAAGATTCCCAGATGCAATTCCTTTGAGGAATATTAAAACTAAAACAATAGTAAAGGAGCAGCAGAGAGAGTGAACCCTACAACTTTTGTAGAGACCTTATTTTTGAAAATTAAGGGTTCCTACGAAGGCTGAAAAAAGAAGTTTTTGCCTTAATAATGAAAACTTCTTTAATTGACCAGAATTTTTCACAATCTGGTCACATACGTATGTCATTCACCCTCTCTGCTGCTATAAATTAAACATCCATTATAGATATTATCAATAATGAGTATTGGAGAACCACACTCAGCTAAATTAGCTCGAGAGCGACTAGAGGCAATTAAAAAATATCTACCCGTTCGTGATTCTGTTAAGCAACAACTACAATCGCGTCAGGAATCTCAAGTGGAATTTACAGAAGGTACAGAAAAATTATTTAAGCCGATTGTTGAACCAACGAAGAAAATTGTTACAGCAACTGAGGCAACACAAGGAGCTCTTGCAACATTGCCTGCTGATATTGCTGGCCGTATTCAAGCAGCTCAACCACCACCACAAGCACCACAACCACAAGCACCACAACCACCACCACAACCACCAAGAACCAGAACTAAGATAATAGATAAATTTACGCCTGAAGGTATTGCTGCTATCAGGGATCCAACCCGATTATTTGATATTGCCGCGTTTGGATATTATGAAAGAAAAAATTATGTAAAACAAGAACATGCTAAATCATTAAGCTCTGCCAATTGGATCAGGGATATATATCGCGTCGCTACTGGTATTCCAGAAATCAGATCTAGTGAAGATATTGAAAAATTTAATGAATTTGATGAGATTGTACATAGATATATAAAAGAGACTAAACAAAGCAAACGATTATCACAACCACCACCACAAGCAGCTCAACCACCACCACAATTTGAATTACCACCACAATTTGAATTACCACCACTACAAGCAGCTCAACCACCACCACAACAATTTGAATTACAACCACCACAACAACAACTACAGCAACGAGAGCTACAACAACAAGAGCTACAACGACAACAACAACTAGAACAAGAACGAAAAGAACTAGAACAAGAACGACGAGAAATAATAAAACTAATACGAGAACAACGAAAAGCACCAAAATCATTTGAGCAATCACTTCGTGATTATCCAGAATCAATAAAAACACCACCGAAACCAAGTAAAAGAAAGAAACCACCGAAACCAAGTGAAGAGAAAGAAGAAGAATTTCAAGACTCCCCTGGCGCAACTGGAAGTGGTCTAGGAAGTGGTCTTATTACTTGCCCCAATAACGTTCTTGCTGATGTCGATCGATTAGAAATTCTCATCGGAGGAAAACGAGCTGGTAATAATTCCCCAGAAATCATTAATGAAGTAGCTGATATTTGTAAACGATTATTTAGTGGCGGCATCATGGATATTAATGTGTATCGATCCCTCATTAATGAAGTCGCCGATGATTATTATAGTGACTAAGTATGTAATTATTGATAAAAACAGTTAATAATAAAATGATCGTGCATGGTACTCAACGTGGACCTACCATGGTCAGGGTAATAAACTCTCGATTACCTGTATACACAGCAACCTACGGAGATGGATTAGGTGATGTTATTCAGGGTCTGTTTAGAAGGATAGCCCCAAAGGCAATACCGATTGCAAAGCAGTTAGGAATGAAAGCTATTGATGTTGTTCGTGAAAAAGGTATAGGCGCTGTTGGTAATCTCGCTAGCAAAGCGTTTTCAGCAATTAAAGATAGACTATCACGATTAATACGCAGACCACAAGCGACCCGACCTCAACCTGTGAAATTACCTAGCACTGACGTGATGCCCGCAAGTGTAAGTAAAATAATAAATCAAGCAGCTAATCAAAAACTAGCGGAGTTAGCTGATATCCCGATGTCGGAAAAGGAAAAAAATATAACCGCTAGACTGATAGCAGGAAGTGGTCTTCGAGTTAGACGAAGACGATAATAATAAAGATGTTTAAGCGCATATCTGACCCCGCGTTTGACATGGACGCACCAGTTCTCAAAGATGAGTCTGTGCGCGATTATCAGTATTATTCTTATGACACACGAATTCCAGATCAGCGTGGAAGAATCGAACTACAGGTTCAGGATACAAGTAGATATTTCCTACCCGCTGAGGCATTTATTGAAGTAGAAGGTGAAATTTTAAATAACGCTGTTCCTGCAGCACCAGTAGCATATGGAGATGATGTTAGGGTTGGTTTTGTTAATAATGGTATTCTGGCGTTATTTGACAGCGGTACGTACATGATTGACGGAAAAAATATTGAATCAATCCAGAAAGACGTTGATGTTGCCACGACGATATTGGGTCTTGCGAGATACAGCGACGATTACTCAAGATCAGCTGGTCCATCAATGATGTTTGTCAAGGATACTTCTGACCATCCTGACAGTAGAAATCAGATTCTTCGACAGCCAAATGATCGAGCTGTTCCTCCTGCTCCTGTTCCTGCTATTGAAAATCTACATTTTCCAAATCCAGAATTTAACTTAGGATTTACAGCGCGTCGATCAATGTTAAGAGGCGATAGGAGAAGATTTTCATGTGCAATTCCACTGTCACATATTTTTGGATTCTGTAGAAATGTCAGAAAAGTCATTTTCGGAGCCAAACACACAGTTGTACTAGTACGAAAAGGCACAGACGATGATGCATTATGGAGACCTATTGGTGATGCTGGTAAAGTAATACTAACAAAACTTTCTCTGTGGATGCCAGTGATGACTCCATCGATATCCGAAGATGACCGGTTGTTATCTTTTATGAGTCAGGGTGGTAAATCAACGTTATCATGGTTAACGATGACCACAGACGCTATCCAGAGTGCAATTGATGGTTTATTTACGTGGCAAATAGCTTCTCAGCAAGGTGTTTCTGCACCAAGACACATATTTATTGCATTACAAGATGCTGCACGAGTAAACTCGCAAACACATAGTCACATGATATTTGACCAACTCGGTGTTTCTGAGGTTTCATTAAGGATAAATGGACATCAAGAACCATCCGAGGATATTTTGTTAGATTTTGATCAAAATCATGTAGCACGTGCCTATCATCGATTAATGACATTCATGGGTCGTGATCAAAACATTGATACTGGTTTACAAATATCGCAGTTAGATTTTACAACGCTGTATCCGATTTATTACTTTTCACTAGAACATTTAGATTTAACCAGACAATCTGTTGTAGATATTCATTTTCGAGCTCGTGTGACAATAGGAGCTATTGCAAATTACAAAGCAATCGCCGTTATACTCAGCGATAAATCGATGTTACTCGAAGGTGTTGGTGGACGAATGAGAGTTATTGATGCTCCAGTAGAAAACATGTAACTAGATCGTTCATAATAATTATAATGTCATATCATCACGTTAGTGTGAGTCTGACTCCTGGTCAGATTAAAAGGCTGCAATCAGCATCAAAAAATAATTGTGGAATAAAAATATCGCTAAAGCGAGAACAGATGACCGGTGCAAATAAACTATCGTTGACCGAGCGTCAGTTCCAAAACTTCAACGACGCTAAAAAATCAAATAAAGGCGTCAAACTTAATCTTTCTGCGGGCGCCATCAAAGATATTGCTAAAACGGGTGGTATATTTCCGCTTCTTGCAGAAATACCAGCATTAATAGCAGCTGCAGCCCCAGCTGTTGCAAAAGCAGCTGCATTAGTTGCTGTTGGAACTGCTGCTGGAATGGCATTAAAGAAAGCAACCGGACAGGGAATTATACACGCAGAAAGTTCAAAAAAAAAGATCACGGGCAAAACAACACGGAAGACGTCTAAGAGCACCAAACGTACCACAGCCGGGCCGTCTAAGATTATCAGGCCCAGCATACGGTCGGGGTCTAAGATTGCCAGGGACCCCGCCTTCATGGTACGGAAGGGGTTTAAGACTTCCCGGGACAGTTTACTAATAACACCCATGTCCAATTTTGATTTACTTAATGCTGCTAAGCAATTAAAAATAAAAAATTTCAGAGGTGTTTTTATGCGCGATCAACTACCAACCGTTGCAATGCAGCATGAAACCGGTATTATTAATCTCGATAAAAACTCTGGCCCAGGCACGCACTGGGTCGCATATGCAATTGATCCACGTGGAATTATTTATTTCGACTCGTATGGATTAGCACCACCAAAAGAATTTCTTCATTACGTTAGCAATAATACTGCTCCAATCTGGTATTCAACGCTACCAACACAAAAAATAACTGATCCTCCAATATGCGGTCGTGAAGCCCTCGCTATGCTTGATGCTGTATCAAAATCAACAGCACCGCCTCATAAAGTCGTACACGCGTTCACTACACTACATCATAACACTTAAACAGATCTCAGTAAATATAATGGTAGATATTTATGGAAGATCCTCAGGTAGAGCTCAGAAGATCGATTTATCTAAATATGCAACTCTTGATCAGCTCAGAAATGAAATCGATGATTTATTAAATATCACAAGTGTGGATCAAAATGAAGTCATCGTTTTTCAGGACAAACAAGGACGATTAAAAACGAGTAACATACAACTACCAGATGTGCTTATACGAATTCCCAACGCGGTTGTTAATAATATCGTTACTTTTACTGATCAAGGTAAAATACAGGATTCCGGTAAGTCGGTTAACGATTATGTTAAGAAAACTGGTGATGTATTTACCGGTGACATTATTATGTCAAGAAGAAAAATTACATATCTTGGAGATCCAATCGCAGATACAGACGCAACAACAAAAAAATACGTCGATGATCAAGAATCCAAATACGTGTCAGTGCGCGGTGGTATAATGCGTGCATTTCTCAACATGAATAGTAATGGTATTAATAATCTCAGAACACCAGAAACAGATTTCGACGCTGCAACGAAGAAATACGTCGACGATAAGGAAATTCCAATAACGACTTCATTAACGACAATTAATGATGGAATGCTGCATTTAGAGCTGAATATAATAGTCATATACAAACGTTTCTAAATTTTCGTAGAAATGTAAACAGAAATATTAATGATTTTTTTGGAACTCCACCAACTGTTATTATTAATCTCGCTGACATTAACGCAAGACTCAACGATATCATTAGTGGTATTCCTAACATTATTCAAAAAACTAATCTCGTTAAAATTCCTCACAAGCGGATCATTAATATCGTGTACACAGTCGCATCAGGAAAAGCAACATGGACACCGGAAAATAACACCCTTAAACATACCGCAGAGGTCACTGGTGTATATAGATTATCTATATTTTGTGCTGAAAAATTTACTATATTTACCACATTTACATGGCGTCATTCAACCGATAGTTTTTCTGGAACTGTGTCCATAGTGTTAAACAAAGATGTTGAAGAAACGTTTATGCTGATAGCGGATGATAAAAAGTTAACCACAGCAGATTATTGGTGGTGTATTGAGTTTGTAGCCAAAACTCCTCAATTAGTTACCTAGATAAGTATAATGAATCAAGAGTCATTTATCGACGTTCAACGTCACAGATACGCTCAAGTATGTGAGTGTCAAACTAAACTAAAAAATATCATCGACGATTACACGATAAAGGTAAAAAATATCGTCGTCGTATGGTCGTTATTGATATAATGGTATACTCGGTTTCTGCTGTTATTGCTGGAACTGGATTATTACTATCAACAATAACGATGACAGCGCCTGCAGTTGTAACGATTATAGTTTCAACGGCAACAACATGCGCAGGTATTTTCAGTATTATCTCTAAAAAAATATCTACGTGTACGAATGATAAACTAAACGAGTACGTGATGAAATTACACACAGCAACAGCCGCATACACTAAATTATGCTCGTATATTTCAACGTATCTCAGTGATGGTAAAATATCTGATGAGGAGTTCGTAACGATAATGAAAACCTACGATGAAGCATTCATAGTGGAACGCGACGCGTTCTCTAGTGACGGAAAGATGGAGAATTAAATAATAACGATAATAATAATGTCAGAGTCGCAATTACTTCAGCAGATCGTAGCTAATACAACGCCGTCAAAAACTACTATGATATCATTAAGTTCAGCCAATCCTGAATTTAGCGTTAATTTTCCGACTGCAATTCCAGCAAAGGAAATAGCATTAGCGCAATTACGAGTTTATTATAGTTGGCCTAATATTAGATCAAAACCGTTTGGTGGACAACAGCCAAATAATTCACTGGTATTTGCGAATAAAAATAAACCGGATGGAACACCTGACTGGCAGGTTGTTGGAATTTCAACGGGCAGTTATCAAATAGAACAGATTAATGAAGAATTCCAACGCAGAATTAAATCTATCACAGGGAAAGGATCTAAAATAGCGATTACTGTTTACGAACCAACACTATCAGCGGCGATTGAAATAAATTCTCCTGATTACCTCGTAGATATTTATCAAAGTTCGATTAGATCCGTGTTAGGATGGCCTGAAGTAGCACCTGTTTATAATGGAGTTTCAGAACCAACTGAAAATGAGTGTAAAACGAGTGAAGAAAAATTCATTAAAGATCCAGAATATCGAAATAAATATCCATGGAATTATATAGCACTTAAAAATGATCCAAACGACGATACATACTACTTTACCGATTTTGACGGTAAAAGGATCCCCAAGATAACTAGATCAATATTTACTATTATAAAGATGCCAGGGGCGCGAGATCGAGATAGTGTTGATAACAAATTTATTAAATGGTTTTTAGATACTCTTAAACCTGAATACGATAAAACGTTTAATGATTTAAGAAATTTACTTATTTCATTATCACAACATTATGATCATAATGTCAAGCAGCAAATAATCGAGTCAATAAAACATTTAAATGGTATCTTATTCGATTTATATATCGCCGATCGAAGTATTATGAAAGCTACAACTACTGAATTAGATAGTCCTTACACAAGACCAAATTTGAAGCAATTATTTCTTAATCATTATAAAATAACAGAAAAGATTTACAAACATTTGTTATACCAGATTTAAATAACGCTGAAATGAAGAAATCATTAAGTGATCTTATTGAAGAATATTATCCGGGAGTAATTGAATCGTGGAAAAAAATAGCCCCACCACCGGTTATACTAAAACACAATAACAACCCTTTTGGTGCCGGACGTCATATATCACCAGGCATTGTAAACATAACAACAACAATTGCAGTCAATCTAGTATGTGATGTTATTGAAGGTAGCTATCAGGTAGATCTTTCTAAATCTAGCCAAGCTCAGCATGGGTATATACTATATTCATTTAGCCCTAAAGATCCACCAGGGTGGTTAATTGTAACTGAACCAATTAACCTCGTTTACCTGCGAGTTCATAATCCATTTCTGACAAGAATAAATTTCAAACTCACTGACCAGGCAGGAAACATTTTGGATCGAAGACAAGAATCTCTTAATATTAATTTGTATATACGCTCATAGAACGTCTGATTATTTAATCAGGGGGATAAAAAAAATAATCTGATGAGTAAATACATGAATAATAATCAAATTTCTATGACTAAGGCAATTGTATATATAATAAAGCGAGATAACTCGGCTATCTCTCTGCGGAGTAAATTGAACGATTATTTCCCTTACTACGTTACCTGTACAAATCCAGTTGTATATTATACGTGTATAGCTTATTAGTCCGTCTGTCTGTTACATTAACGAACTATAACTTATACGTGCAAAATTATTTTATGAATTTTGAAAAACTGAAGTACAGTTCTACATTCTATTAGTAATACAAGTTCTGTGAGACAGCACAAATATTATATATATACTTAAATTTAACTGTATTATTGATAAGAGAACGATGGCCGAAATGGTAAGACGGTTGGACGTAGATCGAAGCTCTACAGACTCTCACGTGTTCGAGTCTCAAAAAATGCTAAAGATATTATCTTGCATTTGCGACTGATGCTTATTTAATTGGGGGGACCCGGAGTATTTCCTCGATATCCACAACAGACAAAATACACTCTCCTATCATACACCCTTGAGGGGTGTACCTTTTACACTCCCGGGGTTTTGTATGGGGGGAGAGTGTACAAAATCTGTTGGACGTAGACAAGATTCCCCCGTCATCACCATTTGTATATATTTCATGTTCATAGAATCATATATCATTAGGATAAGTTTATGTTTGTGCAGTCCAAAATCATAAACCATCTGTATATATTTCATAACCATACGTCATTAGGATAAGTTTATGTTTGTGCAGTCCAAAATCATAAACCATCTGTATATATTTCATGTTCATAGAATCATTAGGATAAGTTTATGTTTGTGCAGTCCAAAATCATAAACCATCTGTATATATTTCATAACCATATATCACAAACAAAACAGCTCCCTGACAAAACAAAAAAAAAAGTCATGGGAGCTAATATTTTTTTTATATTAAATATATAAATATATATATAATGAACCAAGAAAACATTAATGATATTATTTCTGCTATTAAAAAATTAAAACATAACGGAATAAAAATATCTGATAATCTCGACCCTCAGAAGATTATGTGCGATTTTGAATTACTGCAACAGAGAAAATTTGATAATAAATATACACTATCTTCAAACTACAGATTCATAAAATTAATTTATCAATCCATGCTTGAATCACTAGCCATGGTAAACGACAATCAGATAAAGCTATTTGCACCTCTTGCACGTTCTATCGAAAATATTAAATCCGAACTGTCTCACGAGTACGAAAGAAAAAGATTGTGGATAATCGTGTAATGCAATTAAGAAAGATTATGCTATCTGATTCTGTAAAAAATGATAATGACGCTGAGAGCAGCGACGGTGAAGGTGAACCCCTGACAGAGTCAGTGACTGTAATTATGGCTAAACAAAATCCTTGGGAAAATTGACAGAGTCGAACTATTTGTTTTTTGTTAGGAAGACAGAGTTAGACATATTCAAATACTATTCACTGATTATATGTTTTCGAAAGGGCAGATTTGTATATTTTATTTGCGACACGTTGTACTGAAGGCATGCAAATACCAAAATATCTGGCAGCTGCATTAATTGATGGGAAAGTCATTTCTTGGTCTGTTTCTATATTTATGGATTTAATAGATCTTCTTGCACACTTTTTACATTTTCCAGTATTTCCCCGTGCAGTATTCTGACTTTGCGTAATAGCTTGTAAATTAGATAACCGATTATTATGGGGATTTCCATCAATATGATCAACTACAAGTCCATCCTTGATCAATCCAAAATGACATTCAAATACGAATTTATGTGATAAATAATTATTTCCATTAGTATTGAATTTAAAATAACCAATATTATTAAGACTACCGACTGGTTTTTTCAACCTGCAATTCCTGATGATGCCATCGCGTGATGCTTCATAATTGGTAAGGATTGGATGTGACACAAATTCATTTTGTTCCATTTATATATAATACTATTTGTTTAAATCATTATTTTTTTTGAAAATCTAGCCAAATAATCTTCTTCGGTTTTTATAGGAGAGTCAGCGTTATATTTTTTATCGTAATATCGTTTTAACTCTCTGTATTTTTTACCACCGCATTGCGCGCACAATTGAGTTTTTCCTCGCACTCCAGCACTACACACAATACACGGTTTTGGTCCTAGACTTCCATTTCTGACACATTGCATATGATAACTACAGTATTCATTGACGCATGTTCTGTTACACGGAGACGTATAACCGATTTTTAACCAGTGGCATTGATTTGGTTGAATCATATACAAAAGATTAATGTTCAATTAAATATATACTTGCCCTAACTATAATATGGAGGAATTATCCGTTATTGAACCTTCCCCTGCTAGATTTGACCTTGACAGACTATCAGAATATAAATTTAGTACTTCGATGCAGGAACTGGCATTAACGGATGAGGATGTAACCGAACGTATTCGTGAAGCAAAAAAGGAATTTCGTGACGATGGTGCTGCTCATGCATGGTCAACATTCCGAGTTGGAAATGTTACTAATATGATGAACGACAAACGAGGAAAAGTAATTATTAATCACCTTGATAATCAAAAATATTTTATTTTAATAAAATTTATTGTAAATACAGAAGAAGATATTTGGATTATTCGTGATAAGCGTGATCCAGTCCGTGTGCAGTCCGGGGGTAATATTGTTCTTTTGAGTCATAAATCTAAGCCCGGAATACTTACTGGCATTGATAAACCTTACTATGTACAAGGTTATCCAGCAACTGCAGTTGTATATGGAATATATTCGCTAAATGATAAACCTAATGTTGCGGATCTCAAACCGATGAAAATATCAAGAATAAACTGTGCAGCTGAACGAGTTACAGAACATTTTACAAATGCGATACGTGGTAATGGCTTAACAGATTTAAGACATAAAAAAATAAACACATGGGCAGAAACGGTTAAAGATGCTGGTGCATCTATTAAGGATGTTGCTGAACTAGAAAAGTTATTAAGATTTCCAATAACAGTAAAAGCACTAACCGGAGAGATATTATACGAATCAAAATATATAAAAAATGGAAACCCTATAACAATCGTTGATCATAACGCGCACGCATGGACTGCTGCTGTAACGATATTTCCACGAGATAGAAAAGTTAAGTTTTATGACGGTGATATCTTTGATTTCATCAAAAATATTAGTAAAACCGATCCTGTTTCTGTTTGGTTATTTCAGAGTTCGGAATATAATCATTATGATCAATTTGTACGACCCAATGGTGATATTTATCGTACAGAATCTCTCCATGAGGAAATGGAACATCTTGCGCTGAAATATACTTCAGACGATGTCAAAATTAGACAATTATTAAATAATTGTTTTACAGTTCCATCTGTAGCGGCTCATTTCGCTCAGGAGAAAATTCATGGAAAACGACACGATCAGAATTCCTTGAAGATGTCAAGAAAAGTTGTATAGAATATGGTCACGGTGGATTATGGAACACCAAATACGATTATAATGATGTTATCTCAGTTGATATGGCTGCATGTTATCCTGGGAGTTTTCTTGGATATGGGGTATGTTCTAAATACTTTAAGAGATTCGGACATCCTACACATGACATGACCAGGGTTGCAATAAACGGACCCCTTCCCATGGAAGGACCAGATGTTGACCTAACAGGATTTGCTTATGTAGAATCATTCGATTTTAGAGAGGGTCTCCATCCGATTACTTATGCTTGGTTTGGAAGACATTTTTCAGAAAAATGTTGGGTTCCGATAGTACTATTGCGGTATATGCTCGATGCTGGATTTTTAATATCGTTGAGAGTAACTGAAGCGATTATATCGTATAGTTCACAGAAGCAAGTTTGGTTACCAGAACCGGATAGATTTAATATCGATGATACCAGGAAAGAATTCACTGATATTGATGAAGATTATATTATTAAAATAAATAAATGCAGGAACGAGCATGATGAAAAATTTGCAAAGGATATTGGTAGAAAAATAATCGGTAAGTTTACTCAAGGTATTTCATACGATTATAAACGAGCGTGTACAAGATTGATTATGGACGACGCTGAACTAGATTTTATAATCGCTGATACAACGGAGAAAAATACGTTTATAAACAGATGTAATGCTTATTTATCAGATGGAACAAAACTAGGTACCATTGTGAGCTACCTTGATGGCGACTCACCACAATTTACTCATTTAAGATCTTCGATGTTAGCTTATGTTTCGATAAATCTATTATCGATGATAAATAAATTTCCTCGTCACGCTGTCAGAGTCGCTACGGATTCATTTTATATACATAAAAAAGATAAAAATTTATTAAAACTCGGTAATGGTGAATGGGGGACGTGGAGGATAAAACAAGAAAATATACTTAGTTATTCTGAATCTGCCGATGTTGAAATTGTGGAGACATATTACAGAAATAATAATCAAACATCAAAGTCATCTGCACCATCTGTGTACGATCCTGTATCTAGACATAAGACTGTTTATCTTAATGGGTGTGGTGGTTCAGGTAAAACAACTCGTGCGATTAATTTATTTATGAATAATAGTTCAGATATAATTGTTTTGACACCTACACATAAACTTGCTAGAGAAATAAAAGAACGAGGAATAAAATCATGTACATATCACAGTTTCTTTAGATGGTGCGGAGACACGTGGACTCGTGAGCGAATGGGTGAAAAATATATACCTAAATATATTATATGGGACGAGATATGCACGGTGTCGTTAGAAACACTAAAAACATTTCTTGATTGGTTGTTATTGAAAGAATACTGCTGTGATTATGTGCGGCGATAATGGTCAACCACCACCCTTTGTTGGAGAGTCTCCACATGAATGGCTGAAGAATAACGTAGATTATTATGAAGAAATAAATGATGACCATAGAGCTATTGATGAACCGCTGAAGGAATTTAAAAGATTAATCAGACTTCAGCCAGACAGAGTACAATGTGAGATAATGCGAGGAGTAATTCCAGAGACTTCTATGAATGAATTTTGGACTTTATGGAATCCCGCTGATTTAATAGTCGCGAGTAGAAGGATAGTTCGTGATGAACTACAGGATAAATTATTTACGTTACATAAAAAAAAGTTTTCAGATCTACCTGTACCATTATGTTATCGCCCCCCAGATACTCGACGACAGAATATTGATGTTGAAATTCCTGGTGGTGGAATACAGAATCTTGTCTTGAATGATATTATTTTAGTCCATATTAATGTCGTTGAGAATGCGCTGAGTATGAATAAATCACCGTGGACGTTAGGATACGCTATAACAATTCACTCGTCACAGGGATTAACTATAACTGATACTAAAATCTGGATTGTAGATGATCGGATCGAGTGGTCAAATTTAGTCTATCTCGCCGTATCTCGAGTCAGGAGAATATCTCAACTACATAGGGTTATTATGAATTTTATAGAAAATAATGATCAAACTGTTAATAATGACGTAATAAGAAAAAAACTATCTGGTTATAAGCAGTGTGACAAAAAAAATAATCGTGATTTTGATATTGATGTTGAATTTATTATAAAACTAAAACAACTACAAAATAATCATTGCGCAAGTTGCAACTGTAATATGTCATGGCAGCATTCAAATAATAATCCAAGACAATTTACCGTAGACAGAATTAATAGTGATCTTGGTCATACACGTGAAAATGTAATGCTGACTTGTCTTGATTGTAATCGACGTCGAGGCTCTGGACGTTTACAAAACTGAGCTTGGTGGTAATTGTGTATCCTCAGGAATTATTTGCAATTGTTCACGTACAAATCCACGTTGAGGGGCTATAGAATCTAGTCTGTATATTAGAGGTCTACCAGTGGATCTAACCACGCTAGAAATTTTATGTGTAGTCACGCTCCAGATAGGATCGGTTGCTCTTTTTTTACCACCTTCAAGTTCGCCAGGTTCATATAAATATCTAACTGTAACATTACCTAATACTGGTTGAGAGAAAGATTCATGTCGTCCGTAGCCATTGGGTATATATATTTTTTTTTGATCGCATTAGAAGGTTTCATGGAAGTTGCACGAGTAATTTCATTATTCAACGCAGCTATCACACTCGGTAATCTTGCAACCCATTCACGAGATCTATCTTTGAAGTCAGTAGATATTTCCTTTGCATATTGGTATCCGAATAACCGCTCGGCAAGTGTTCTATTAAATCGTTCAACGATTGCCTGATCACGATGAATTTCAGTATGTCCTCGTCTGATTTTAACGTTATGTTTCTTCATCAACGATGATACTACTCCAAGAAATTCTTTATCGGGATCAACTTGTAATAACTGTGGCCATCGTAGACCACCACGTTGATAAATTCGCTCAAACGCAGATGCAACTTCAGATGCTGTTTTTGTTGATAATGGCTCCGCTTCTTTATATCTACTCGCAATGTCAACGACAGTTAACGCGTATTTGTACGTGCGTGATTTTCGTCCACGTGTTTTAATGGTATCGTGTGGTAAAAATAAAATATCCGCTTGATGAACTTCATTAGGAACGCTAACATCAAAATGCGCGTAATGAATTTTTTAGGTGGACTTAGGAAGATTTGCCATATTGCCTGTCGTGCTAACCATGATGCAGCGACATCACGTGAAATTTTTGCTGCTTCGGCGAGTTTACTAATCGCTGCTTTACCTCTCCAAAATCCTCTCGGGGAATAATAAACAGATTCCATTATGATAGTTATATAATTAATTGCCAGCCCCTAGCACCAGTTTACCTTTCATAGCAGTTTTTACTAGAAAACTAACTAATTTTTCTCTGAGAGATTTATTAGGTATAGCATTTAACGCGTGAATCAATTTCACATCCGCAAGATGTCGGTGTTGCAAATCTTTACTTTTATAAGCAACATCATGAACGTGACATGCTTGATCAATCTTATTTACTGGATACTCTCCGGGTCTTGGTTGATCTTGATCATCAAGTCGGATATCAAGTCGAGTTCCTGGGCCACAATAATTATATCCGGGTAAATGTTTCTCACCAGGGTATTTAGCCCATGGAGTTCCTGGTAATTTTCCTAACGAAGCAGCGATATCCCCACCTGTCTTTGTTCCTGACTTAGTCATGGAGACAAATTTGTATTTCTTGGTGCCACATTTCACACACTTGCCTGTAAGTGCACGTCTTTTATTTTTTGTTGTTATTGTCGTTAATTCAGTAGTAGGTGTAGATGCTCTGCATCGAATACAATATAGACTCATATTATTAATTATATGGATATAATTGACTTTTCAGCGACACGAAAACAAGAACCAGTAAAACATCACCCGGCGCTACCAAATTCTATCAGAATGATTATAATAGGCCCATCTGGAAGTGGAAAGACGCAATTATTGCTTAATCTGATAATGCGATGGCTCAAGTGGAACAAACTGTATTTAGTAGCACCATCTGTAGATGATCAGAGGTGTTATGAAGTACTTAAGGATTTTAATAAAAATGCAAAACTACTGGATGGAAATGATATTATTGATTTTATAACCGATATTGATGAAGCACCATCTGTAGATGATCTAGATGGATTCATTAATAATTTAGTAGTGTATGATGATGTTATGCTGGACAAACAATCAAATCCAGCTAGAATATTTTCTCGAGGTAGACATAAAAACACGGATGTGATTTATGTTACTCAGAGATATACACAAATTCCAAAAGTAATCAGAGACAACTGCAATATTTTAGTTGTATTTAATGGAGTAGATAATTATACTCTACAGAATATTTATTATACTTGGTGTTCAGGCGACATGGACATGATTAAATTTAAAAACTTCTTTTCAAAAGCACAAGCTGTTCCGTTTGGATTTATAACGATAAATTTACACGATCCAAGATCAAGGTATCGTGTAGGTTTAGATAAAATCTTTGGTCCTTGATTTTATCAAGGTAGCAGCAGAGAGGGTGAATGACATATGCGTAGTGACCAGCACGTGAAAAAATCAGAAAAAATCTGGTCAATTAAAGAAGTTTTCATTATTAAGGCAAAAACTTCTTTTTTCAGCCTTCGTAGGAACCCTTAATTTTCAAAAATAAGGTCTCTACAAAGTTGTAAGGTTCACCCTCTCTGCTGCTCAGATAAAAGATATTGAATCATGTTGCAACACCTATCGTAAATTACTATCTCAAAGTTTGCTAAACATGTCTTTATTTAAGATGATTTTTATCAAATATCTAAGTACAATCACCATAAGCAGGAAAAACCCAACAAAAGTCTTAAATCAAGGGACTTGAGCTGGCGAAAATATTAATAGTGGCAAACTTGACTATAAATTCCCATTTCCAATTTCGGTCATAAAGACTTTTCCATACCTGAATATATCTGTTGTCCATTGAATGAAAATAAATTGACATGTATTAACATTTTGTTATGTAGAATGTTTTAGTTAGCTCAATCTGTTCATAGAAAAGTACTTGAGCAATAACCTAAAACGTAGATTTTCATTTAAAGAAACGTGTTTAAACAATAAATAATACTCATTTGTTATTGGGTACGTACAATATATAACAATATTTAATATTCTCGACACGCAAACACCAATTCAAACTATTTTGCAAATAATTCTGGTACATAAAATACACCGTAATCATTATGAATAGGTAAGACTAAATATACGAAACAAATAAACAATTAAGTTACGCCAAGCTCTACCAAAATCTAAGTCAAGATCCAGTACTAGACTATGCACAAACTATTCCAATGACGCGTTACAAATCAAACGCATATAAATGCAAAACAAAACTACCTTTGCTTCTAGAAATCCAGAGCGGGTATAGTGTATATTTTACCAAAACTTTCAACAAGAAAACCCTGGTAGACCTATAATTGCCGGCAATGGGTGGCCCAAAAACTAATATCAGAATGAGACCACAAATTAGGATCATACCTTCAGGACATAAGAGACTATTTCATTAAACGCAAAGTGAATTATTACTGTCAGAGACTGTACAGTGGTTTTGTTTCCTTACTGTGACATCCGGTCACACAAATATAACGAACAGTGAGAGGATACAGACGTGTACAAAAGCATTCGAAACAATAACTGTACAATATTCGCTAATTCACTTATAACATCTGTTGTTAGCCTTCAAACGTAATGAATTTGTAATCAATCAAGGAAAGTAATTCTAGATCTGTCGAAATGCAGTGGGTACAACGATGCCTCCCAACCCCTTCGTATGCTAATATTTTGTGCAAGGACAGAAAGGTCAAAATGTAGAATCGATGAAGCTTACATCATACCATTGGGTGTTCTTCAACAATGGTAAATAAATGAATTGGCAACATAGAATATAAATTTGGGATGTCTTCATATCAAAAGCAAACAACCTCCACCCTTCAGTAGAAGTTTCGGTAGACGTTTCCAATTCAAGCCACGCTTTTCCAGAAACAGATATAGACTAGTAAAGAACAAACTCCACAGCGACATCTACATATAGCCAAATGATGAACAGCAGTATCTTATCTCATCACGCTTTCGTTCAAAATATATAATTCGGAACATCACGTTGAGCCAGGCATCGAGGATACGCAGAAATTGCTCTGACCATGAAACATTTCAAATAAAGGTCTGAAGAGTTGTCTGAACATTGACGAGTCAACACAAAGGGCAAAGCAAATAAACAGGAATGACCCACTATAACACAGATAACTGTATACTGTTGATATAATACCATTTGCCATCACCTACCATCCAAGCAACCCCATCGTAGGTAAAATCATCCAGAAACCCTGGCTCAGCGTGAAAGCTTGTGAGTCACTTTCGAAAATGATCCGAATAAACCAGTATTAGTCTACCGCAGATATGATGACCCCATGACATATTACAGTAAGTGTATGCCAATCGCAAGCCATCACCACACTGGCACACCTTGACCGTGTGGTGTTTAAAGGTGCTAAACTTGTCAATGTATGCCAAACACATTTTCCAGCACATTTTCTAGCACAGCGACGAAAGAGTATTTGAACATACATGGCCCAAGCAGAACATGCAAACACAGACAATGTAATTTATCTCATCACATGTAAGGTCTGCGGCTTCATTTTTGACTCAGAGATCGAAAGCTGTACAAAGCTTCAAAGATGACAAAGACGATGGATAAAAGTCTGCTTGCTAAACACTTCTGATTACCCGGCCGTACTTTAAGTGAAAGAGCACTATCAGCAATTATTCAAAACCGGAACTGGAGTTCTGAAACCAGGGAAGTAATTAAAATATACTGGTCGGGATACCTTAAAACACTGAAAACAAGCGGAATAAACCAAAAAGTCTTCACAACAAACACCCGCAAGAAGATAAAATCATGTTCTGTTTAAAACCTCCATTTTAAACTAAACCATTGTATTAATTGAGCTCATTACTGACCTATAATTACTACTTCTGTTTTAAATAAATTCATGCTGTTATTATTATCGTTATAGTTATTGGTGACATTGCAAAAACAATGACTTATTGAGACTAATATAATCTATGTTGGGGTTTGGACCGAGACAAGGAAATTCCAGTCAAGGCTCTGCCGAGGGGAGAGACATTAAAATGTAACCCCATGACTGGGATTTACTTGCCTCGTTACAAACACCGACATAGATTATTTTTCTCATCCAATTTTTCCATTTAGATTAAAAAAACCGTGCACTTTTGCAATATAGTTAGCAGATTCAAAACGCAGTATTCATCAGGTACTATTATTGCCTCTCACTCTGTATAATGGTCATCAGGTTTTGCACTCTTGTATGAAAATCTGAATAATTATTTAAGTAGAATCTACCTATATAGACTGGTCTTACAAAAGGAACAAATAATCAAGAAAAAAAAAAACACAACTTATAATCGTTACTTGTTGCAAGTATTGCAGCATGACGTCTCGAGCCGCGTGCGTTTATTATGTAAAAGCGCCTTAATACGATTATGTTAATGAGGGCAATGGGGTGCCCCGTCGACTCTAAGTACACAACTTCTACGCATGAGAAAATAGAAACATAAAATCGTTTGATATTATTAGTGTATTATCACATTTAATTGATTGATATCATGTGATAATAACAATGAGAAATCAGTATCTTTTATAAGGATAACTATTAATTTTCATCAGTTCAAATTTCGAAAAAGTTCTAAGGTACGCAACAGTACGGTAAAGTACACAGCTCAATCTAACGAAGTGTGTAACGACCGTGAAGAGATTTAAAATACATGATGTTCTTGGACATTTTCTGTCTTGAAAATATGGCAAGTGTGGCTGTCACTGGTACTGTGATACGCTACATGAAAATCTTATGGAATAGCGTGTGGACTAATGAATGAACGATTTTGATTGGCAAGTGTGATTCAACTGGGGCTTGTTTGAAGTGTTCGATAAAGTTTGAAGGATTACATACTTCTAGCTACATTTAATGACGATGACCTGAAAAGTTACTACGTTACAGATGAAATAAAATCTGCCATGCTATGTATAGTTTCTAGCATATAACCAATTAACTCAGCTTCGTGTGCATGTGTGTGTCTGTCTCTCTTAAATGTTTTGTATGGTGTGTTATCAGAGTTGGAGAGACCTTAAGTTGCTTTATGAGTAAAGTTCGTTTTGTTATATATCTATTGTTGTTGTTCTTCTTCTTTGATTTTATAACAACTCCATTAGGCACAACAGAAGACAACAGGTTTGTTTTCGTCTTAAACGTAGTTTCTAGCGCGTGGACACCATAACTGAGACGACCTGTCTGAGACAAACAGACTGAGATAATAAAAGTAAGGTTTGCAAAACCGCTAGATTTCTGTGTCGCATGTTTGAGAAATATTATTATTAAAGTTTTGCGATCCCCAACAACTAACAATATCTATGTCAAAAAAATGAATAGCTGTTTTTCATTGTTGCATTTACAAAACATTGTTGTTACCTTAAACATAATTTATTTGCTGCTCATGCTGGCATTCCATCGCAATGTGAGCTGCTATTGTATCGACATTATCATTTTCCTACTTGTAGGAAATGATAGTAGAATTCTGGTCTTTCTTGGGGTGAAGAATTGATAGGTATATAATAAAGTATATTATCTAGGGTAATACCACTTTACATTAAGAATATTATCTAGGGTAATACCACTTCACATCAACAAAACTGCTGGCGCTATTGTCTGTTCTTGCGTAAGTCAATACTAGATAGGTTGCCATTCTTATCATCTGAGTTAAATCTATTTTTGTTCGACAACAAACATTTTATATCAATATTTGCGTTAGATATCCTCAATCAAACATGCCTAATTGCAATGCGTTCTTTAGCGTTTAGTGTTTGAAATGCCTCTCTCTCTTGCGTGCCTATGCAAAACACTAAAAAGCTCGAATAAGCTAGTTAAAACTGGTTTCGCACTTTTTACCGGTAGATTCATATATATATATATATATATATATATATATTATATATATATAGTTATATATATATATATATATATATATATATATATATATATATATATGTGTGTGTGTGTGTGTGTGTGTGTGTGTGTGTGTGTGTGTGTGTGTGTGTGATATGTAACCACAAACGGAAAATATTTTGCAATTATTATATTACAAAGTAACAAACAAACAACAAAGAAGGAACGCACCAAACCCCCGCCAAGGTCAACGAAATTTAATCCACGGCTAAGACATTGTTGTAGTTGAGATCCTTATCGAGAGCAAGCTATGCATCTTCTTTATCCTAATCACGATTAATGCATGTCTTTTATTTAGTATTTTATTTGGCAGTGTTGGAGGAGAAACTCTTCAAGGTTCATCGTTGTTTGGTTAAACTATACACAGTACCTCCCCCTTATTAAAAAGGTCAGAGTTTAGCGCCACGGAAAATGAACAAGATGCTAGATTTTTGATGCATTGACACGATAGTCGATTAACACACCGCCAAATTTTTTTGAAAGTGTCATAACTGTTAACACATCCATCAGATACTTCAAGACTATGTCAATTATTGTATTAAATGCAGCTACGAGTCGGCCAATACCTAAATATGTAAGGCTTAACGCACTAGTAATACTGCGTTACAACCTTATTAATAACAATTTAATTTGCGATTTACTGAGAGGATAATACAAATTGAAATAGTATGACGCATTGTGGACAGGCCTTTACCACGAATACTGTATTGATTCGTATAAGTCAGAAATACATCTCAGAAGTCGAGTAATCGTATTCCCGGTGTAACCCAATAAACCAAAGGCAATAATGAGCAAAACAGAACTTGTCAACGAACCTAACTCGGAGTTGGTATTAATATATTTCTAGTAAAGATTTAAAGCAAAAACGGAAGTTTCACGATCATTTTTTACTGGTGATACGCATATAAAATAAACTATAACTGCTTTCTATAAGTTTCATTTATGATCAAAATTAAACGTACCATTCATCCATATTGGGAAGTATGTCCCACACATACCGACATCTAAGTTTGAGTAATTGGTGGGCATGTTGTACTGATTGACTTTGTACCATTTAGATTCCAGTAGGTCATCAGACACATAGCCCTCATTATCCGCTAGTACATAGTTTCTAGCGCGACGCTCTAAATCTGGCAGCGTGACATACGTTCCAGTACAGTCTTGTCCTGTAAAAGGAAACATAAAACTACAGGCTATTTAACGAATACAAAGTATGATGTCTGTCTTAATAACCAAGAACAATATCATGTCTACTCACAATATCGAGATCGGCAAAGAATATTAGTTTGCTTTCAATATATTATCATTCTTCTCACGCATTGCACATCCAGTTCTAACTACGTTTACCTATGTGATTTCGATAGTTAAGATTTCTTCCTGACGTACTCTTTGAGCAGAAGGAGAGAGTAGACATTGAATTGTTGACTCTTTACTCCAGTACGTGTTCTTGTCGAAATCGAATTAAGGGTTCCGTAGGTACAACAATAAAGCGGCCATATCCCCACCTACGCCCTCGATAAAAATTTTAATAAATCACGAACTCTATGGAACTTGAAATGTAGTTGAATTTCGTCTAATGTCTAACACAGTCTCTCCATTCAAAAAAAAAAAATGAAACTGTACATCTAGCAGTATGTGATTTAGAAAGTACATATATTTAGTTGTGTCCTTATTTTTTTGTACAAATGACAGAGCAGATTACCACGTTAATTGCGAAGTATGTAATTCGTGTGCGTAACGTTTCTTTAATCTTGCAATAAATTCAGAATTGCTCATTTGTCTTCATTTCACTTTAAATTAAGATGCTACATGGACTCGATCCCTATTCAACCCTATTCACGTTCATTCTTTAATGACTGAGTAAACTTAAGATAGCGTGTATACTAAAGTATTAAAAATGCAATTGTTCCATTATATACTGTTCATGTTACTGTGAATATTGGCTTGAAAATATTGTATTGATATAAATGTTAACAAAAGGGGACGGGCTACAAGTCCTCAAAACTTAGAATAAACCCTTGCCCTACAATTGTTACAACATTTTCATGGATAGCGGCGGCACTAAATTCGCATGATTTTATACAATTATATATAAACATATATGATTCAAAAGAAATATGTAAGAGGTTGAGGTAGATAGATCAATGAAGGAAATTAATGGTCGTGTTAGAAATGGGACAAGTGAAAATACAACAAATACCACACACATATCATCCATGTTTTCAAGCGCAGTACATATTCTAAGGTACATATCTAAAAAAAGCTTTATACCTTTTGGGAAGAAATCGGATTGATAGTTGAATGTACGATCATTTGCGTGTAGATGTTGTACAGATATATAAAAATGTAATCATTTCCATAACTTTCCTAACACAACTCAGTGAAGTAATAGGCCTGCAATGTGGCGAACCATGGCACATCCCTTTTTTAGTTTAAGCAGTTTTCCATAAATATGTAAAACCTTTGTTAATAAGGGAGGTGTTCAGTAGAATTCAGAGCAGTTTAACTATGGACTCAACTGTTCCTCTGAGCATATGGTGACTTAATTTATCCAATGAACATGATTTCTGGGTAGGTAAGATGTTTATTAACATCGTAAACGTCTTGTTATATATATATATATATATATATATAGTAGAGTAGTATATATAGTATATATATATATATGTTGAGCAAGTATATATATATATGTTGTTGTTGTTGTTATATATATATATATATATATATATATATAAAGTTAGCTTGTGATTAGTTTTCAAGTGCACGTCCAGAATATTGACACTAGTGTCATCAATCTTGACTGGAACAGCACAAATGGAATTAAGATATTGTGCTTATTCCACATCGGAAAATGTTACATGTAACGAAATATTCGTATCAATGCACCTTAGTGAGGTTGACTGCTTTTCTTGACAAAAGGACGCACAAGTTTAAAATAATATTTCGGGCTTCCTCCAATAGAATCAATATTCGCCAAGCTACGAATAAGTTTCCTTTACTTATTTTGCTGGTCATTGAATTTGTTAAGTATTTGTTGCTTTTTTCCCGACGACTAGGATTACTGCTAGTAATTGAAATGATTTCTTCAACCCAACACCACAAGCCTCTAATTTAGTTGTTCCGTCTATGCATGTTATGCAATTGATTTTTTGTTCAAAATCTGATTCATTAGAAAACCTCATTTCTTTATTTTATAATATGCTGATGATTCATAATACAGCTTGGTAATGAAATAGGAAGCCCCGTGATCACTAACATTTGCCGTTTTATTTTTTTATTATATACAGTTCTTGCGATCGAGAACAATGCAATCTTATGTGGTGATTGGGTAAAAGCTGTAAAACAAATATTGTCTAACTGCTTCTGTATATCAATGTGAACGACACAATATATACTACGGCACATGGATCAGGTGTATTAAACAAAAGTATCGTGATCCAGGAATATTCTATTGTGTTAATACGAAAATTAAAACTGCAAACTTGTTACTCGCCTATTTTTATACACCCGATAAAAATATCTGTTAAATTTGTTTCCAGAAAGACAGCTCTTTGAAGAATAAACCCAGGTCCAATTTTGTATGATCTGGTTTCGAAAATTTCTTTTATCAAGACAAATCTCAACTTTTTGTGATTTCTAAAGCATTTTACAGGTCACCCCTCTCTCTCAGCACGTACATACCCGTGACCAACAAGTCAGCCTTGAGCAACATAAACACCCAAATGATCCTCATCTTTCTGTCAACTGCAAAAAAGAGAAAATAATTACGCAAAGTCAATTATTATATTGTCAATAAAAAAATGAACCCCAATGAACAGACAATGACAATAAACCTCGTGACGCATCTGTACATTTGGAGTTATCGTATGATATTTGTATAGCATAAAGCATGTTATATTAAACACTACAATAATCTCTGATATTAATATTGCAGAGACAGCTCCGGTGGTCTAAGTGGTTTGATGCGGGAGGTCGAGGGTTCGATGCCCGGTCGAGTCATATCAAATTTTTATTAAAATGATACTAACGGCTGCTTGGCAATCAGCAGTAAGAGGTTAGTGTTAGGACTGGTCGGCCTGGTGTCAGGATAATGTGACTTTGTGAGTCATTATGCTACATGATGCCCCAGTGCCCCACTGCTAGACATCACTATAAACTACCACACTGCAGACATCGTAGCGATATAACTGAAAAATTGTTAAAGCTACGTTAAAAATCCAAATCACACACACACACACACACACACACACACACACACACACACACAAACATTGTCATTAGCATTCAAGCAATCATAAAGCGCCTTTGGGATACTTAATTTGGGTTTGATATTGCTGACTATTTCAGTCTTTCTGAACTATTATTTTAGTTTTTAGGACAAGGTATATATCTAAATTCCCATGTTAATATGTATTCCCTATATTGTCTGGGATGATATGAGAGATTATGGCATTTTGAACCTTACAGATCCATGAAAGATAAACAGCGGTAAACGCAATGCTTTTTATATAACGGATGGATGGACGTTCCCGTATGCTAAAACAATGGATCCTGAAAAATCGAATACAAAAATACAATGTGCCTTTAAAGCGCTTGGTTACTGTTGCTTTCTTTCAAAACATCTTAAATTGGACTCTGTTGCCGAAAGTTTTTAATAACTACTTGCTTACATCCAGGATAAACATCAGGTTAAAAATTAATGATATTACTTATAGATATGGCTTTAAAATACTCTTCGGTGTTGCTGAGAATAAATCAACCTAATGCATGTTGTTTATAATCTAACTATGAAATAGCAAGCAGAACATGCTTTAGTTTTATAACTTTTGCATCTCTTTTTCTTGCAATCATACAAAAATATATTGTAATGTTTGCATGAAATTGCTTTTTACGTCTTCTGCAAATATAAAATGATGGTAGCCTTATCCTAAGCAACATGTGCAAGTCATTAAGCGCGCATGCTAAAACTAAAATATATTTAGGCACAACTTGCATATTTTTGATTCAACAGGGCCAACATAACATCATGCACCCTACAGCTACAGTCACTAAAACAATATTAACTTTCTCTCCAATTATTATCACTTCTATAAATAAGCGTATGCTACAACTATGCGCATGCTTATTTCTTCTCTACTCACTATAATGTCAGCTAATAAAGAGGTTGGTTTGGTAAATTGTTAAGTAAAAACGAAGAAAATATTGAAGGCAAGCAATAGTTACTGTTTGCTTTCGTTGGTCCTAATATCACTTTCAACACATTATTCAATGTCAGTCCCGTAGGCCCAACGACACGTCTAAGCAGCCAACTCTGGTTGTCCTGGGGTGGTATTGAACCGAGACCCTTATGTTATGAGTTTGACTCTATACCAACAAGGGGACCTCGGACTCCCAAAAAGAAAAAGAAGAAGAAGCAACGAAAGAAAGAAAGAAAGAAAGAAAGAAAGAAAGAAAGAAGGAAAGAAAGAAAGAAGGAAGGAATTGAAGAACATTAAGCCGAGGAACAGTTGATTATAAAATACTATAATGAACTTAATAAATATATTATTATTAAAATTATGATTGATGTAATTCATTAATTCATTCATTGGTTAGTTCGATTGTTCGTTCATTTATTCATTCATTCATTCATTCATTAAAAGTGTATAATCTGACCTCATATATTCCTTTGAAATGTTCTGCTTATATAATTAATTCTTCCTGGTGCACAAGTAACGCCTGTGAGCGTTTTTGGAGTGAATGAATAACGAGGTGGTATTAATACCATCGATGACAAAGTTTAGAAATATTCCTTCCTGGATTTTTATAATGGGATTTTGACAAAATCTTCCTCATGCTAATATTAAATGAGTTCTTAGTATGTAGGTCCTAATTCTGAGTTGTAAGTGTCTTTTGAGTACCTTTATTGTGTTCTAAAATTAACCGTCTTGGAAGTCCATGAAAACGTATATATACAAATTTGTATGTATGCCGTGAGCAATATATGCGTTTACAGTTACCTATGGACATATCGTTATAACTGCTGTACATACATATATATATATATATATATATATATATATATATATATATATATATAGAGAGAGAGAGAGAGAGAGAGAGAGAGAGAGAGAGAGAGAGAGAGAGAATAGGGCAGTTATACAAAACAGCTATACGGCTGATGTTCACTTTTATTGTTTACTTTTTTACATCGCGATAACCGGAATTATTTACACTGGCACGATTAATTTCATATCTTTCAAAGAAAAGAGCAAGTATCTGATAGATTCATAAGCACAAGAAGGAGTTATTCAAAACATTCCCAAACATTTACCCGAGGACGCACTTAGATTTACTCTTCCAAGAAGTGAAAGTAAATGAGACCTATATCAGTACTAAATATAGCATAAAGCTCCGTTTGGTGTACTTGTTTATTCGCGCTTGAAATAGTAGTAAATAGACAACGTCTCTGAAACGTACCGTAAATAAATCCAGATCAGCCCGTTTACTTTTATGGACTAGAGTTCATGCAACGCAAATGAATACTACTACTAATGTGAAGATAAAATTTGTAAAGGAAAATCAAATAAATGAAGGACCTGTCATCCGTCCATTTAATTAAAACTCGGCTGATTCTGCTGAAAGATACACTATGCAACGGACATTATGTTCTGTGTATCAAGCATATTTAAGTGCATTTAGCATAATATAAAAATGTCAGTGCTGTGAAATCGACAGCCATGCTATTTTTTCTGATGGCATTTCAACATTTTAGTCCAAAAAGCACCATAATCTTCGGAACCTTAATATCACTTTAATATACTTTACTGATGTATATCTGTGTACTGTCAGACTTATAGCATTTGAAAGTATAATAAAGTAATAAAATAACATATTATGGATTATGTGTTATAAAGAAACAGAAAGAAAACAAGTTAGGGTTACTTGAGCCTTAACCTTATCATCCTAATACACTAGTAGAAATGTAAACATTATGAATCGAGCCAAAACTCATGTTGTTTACATGTAATCAATAGTATGTAGCATGTACTTGTAGTGATGACGGAGAGAGAGAGAGAGAGAGAGAGAGAGAGAGAGAGAGAGAGAGAGAGAGAGAGAGAGAATAATTGTGACAGCTAGTGAGCTAGTGGATACAGATTTCTGTATTCTGTGTCAACATAACACTAATAATGAATTCAAGACGATTACATACATACATACATACATACATACATACATACATACATACATACATACAAACATACAGACATAAATACATACATATATATCTCTTATGCATTTCTATGGCTTTAAGAAAGCTCTAATAGCCTTATAAGGTAAATAAAATTATTTTTACAATTTTATCCCATCGATACAGTAAAGAGTATTGAGGTTTGCCTTACGCATACTCTTTACGTGGATATGCTAGGGTGTAAATTATCTTTAAAAAAAATCAAGTCATTTAAGAATTCAAAATAAAACGAGTATATGTTATTGAGGAAAATTACAGGGTCATACATGAGTGAATATTATATGTCGTAACGACCTTGTATCAAAATTACCAGATCACTACTAACTTTTCTAAAGGCCTTAATAACTTCGCCCACAGTATTTCTAAAATTCAACTTGGAAAGTAAAATTCAGAACACTTATTGCTCCACTTAATCATACTTTTCCTATTGGACTGAACACCATTGTGGTCGGAAAATCAAAACTGCCAATTAAATATAATAAAATAACAGATACACTACTGGAATCAAGATTTCGACGAAAGCTAAATTTTTACCTGTTTGTATATGATTAAGAAAGCATTGGAAATCAATTTTGAAATTATGGAGGCACACGTTTTAAATATAACCCACAAAATATATGAAACACTTTGAAAAATTTGGTATACATGAAGAATCCTTTTTATCGCCCGCATCACGAGTACCTCGCTCCAAAGTCTCCAACTTATAAGGACTTCCATTTTGCACGGTAAAGTTCACCATAATATTCTCGACAACGATCGTTTACGTCCTTTTTTTTTTTTTTTTATAACTCACCATAGATTATTTCCTTTATCTCGATAATGGGCTGTTTGATTTTATAGTTTCCATATTTTCTCTGAAATTATTCCACGTTCAGCATTATATTTCTGTGATATCAGTTTATATCTATTTGTTACGTTTTTGTCAAAAGTTTTTTTTAAAAAACAATGTTACCAAACGCACATAAATAAGGGTACCCCCGCTCACACCAGGGTCACGATATTTTTTCTTTTCATAATTCACTCGGCTTGCGCGTGTAATTATTCCCATAATTTCAGTTAGAAACGGGTAAAAGTGCCCATACACGCGTGTTTCCAACCCGCAAGCCAGGTACGCCACCGACTACAAACAAACGCACTCGGCTACAACCCCTACCTTGTGGGGTTGGAGGGCACCCGACCCCCATTATTGTTTTGGGGTTATTTTTTGGGACGGGGTTGCAGCCCCGTGATTTTTATTTTCAGCCAGAAATGGCCACTTGCGCACGCAAATGTTCCTGCAAACAGCTGCTGGTATCCACTGAAGTGCCTACACGCGAGTGTTTGAAATCCGTTTGTCAGGCATGCCAGCGACTTCACATAACAACGCGCGACTGCAACCCCTACCGCCAGGGTATAAAGGTTTGGCCACCTGCCCTGCTACTCCATTTTAATATTTATTCCTAATATGTTCCGCGATTATAACATTTGAGAATGTAATGAAAATGATAAACCGGAGCGAAAATCATTATTTAACACAGTAGATAGATGGGCGTTCCCGTGTCTTAAACTTGGAACATAAATGCACATGCTACAGTGAAAATATACTTTGGAAGACTTGCCTGTGGTTAATTCACTAGGTTTATTTGGTTTGATTTTGTGAGTTTAGATCCATTTTTCTGCATATGATAGATAGCTAGTATATCTGGTGGAGGAGGACCCCGGAGAAAACCACCGATCCACGGGAAGCTACTGGCATGCTTTCGAACATATCCAGTTCGGCCGATCCAGGACTAAAACCCATACGAACAGAGGTGAGATGATAGGAATGTGTAAAGGCAAGCGTTTTAGACCCCTCGGTAATGCTAATTTAATTCATGCTACAGCTAATGTTACTAAAAAAAATTGACGTTTTTTCAATTGCATCTGTGATAAAAGCCAATTATGCGATTGTATTGCAGTCATTTAGTATAAACGAAGAAAAGATCGAAGAAAATAATATCTTGTTTTCTTTCTTGGTTCTAACCAACTTTCAACACCTCCCCAATGACACATACAGACAAACTGAATGGCCTGGGCGGGCATCGAACCCGAGGCACTTGGGTTCCTAGCCAGACAGTCTACCAACAAAGTTACCGCGGTTCCCTAGCAGAAGAAGAGGAAGAAGAAGAGAAGAGCTGAGGAATGCATACAGGATAAACAGCTGAATATTAACAATAAGATTAAAATGAATAAATTTATTATTATTATTATTATTATTATTATTATTATTATTATTTGTAGTAGTATTATCAGAAGTAGTAAAATTTAAATTGCTTCTCTCTCTCTCTCTCTCTCTCTCTCTCT
>JAECUM010032031.1:0-33202 GCA_016617855.1 Megalonaias nervosa
TTTTTTTTATTATTGTTATTTTTTCTCTCAGAACTTTCGGAACACCTTCTATAGAATAAAGCAAATGGTGATGCATCAAAATGTAAGGAGGAGCAAAATAAAGAAAAAGCGGCCTCTTACACGATGCAAAATCAGATCACCAATATAAATATTAAGAAGTATAAAAAGAGAGGCGAAACACAACTGAATGTATACATAAAAGGAATAGGTTTATTTTAAATATTTTTTGTTTGCTATCACTAGGAGCACCGTCTCTCTTTCAAATGGATTCAAAATTCAAAAACTCTAATTGATCCAAAATTTTAAATTCTTTAAATAAATACCAATATGGATATAGGATGAAGAACTTGGGGAAATTGAACATGATTTAACTGCCGTCCTTACAAAACATCTATAGCTTTCACAACATATAGCATACTACAAACAGCAAACACAGGACATAGGGGACCCTTGGCAAAGGTCACAAAAGGAAAATAGGTGAAGGATTCCGAGAGAATAATTGAAATTTGATCGGATGAACACACCTATAGAAACACTAGGGAAAAAAAAATACCCCATCAAAAATTTCATTAAATCAAATTTTTGATCTAAATTCTACTATAAACTTATTACAATATACCGAACCTTAGGGGGATACAAATACACATGAAATACTTTTCTTTTTTTGGCTAAGGGGGGGGGGGGGCATCTGTCTGGTGCCCCCCCCCCCCCAAGAAATACATTTTAGCTAGCCAACTCGTTTGAACATAAAAGTCGTACGAATAGATTTACGTAAACCTAGATAAATTATACTCATGGCAGTGGTGCGAATAGTCTTTTCCAGTTAGTGTGTATAAATTATAACTAGGAGATTTGCCTGACCAGTACTTATGTCTTCAACTTAAGCTGTTACATTATTGGTACCTATTAGTTTACAGGGCCGGATCAGGTCGGGAGGGGGAGGGGGGGGGCGAAATTTCAAAAGGACCCTGACTGATTCAAAAGGGCACTAAATCAAAAGTCTATGTCTCTATTTACTCAAAGTGTGCATAATACCCAATAAAAGTGCGCAAGAATAAAATGATGGTAAAATTTCAAGTGACTGTATAGTGTGTGTGTGTGTGTGTGTGTGTGTGTGTTTACGTTTATATATTGGCAAGTATATACAAACTTTGTTGTAAACACTTATTTGTTGCTGTCTGACATTAAAACAATATTTTATGAATAATTTCCTTGTAATATCTCATTATCTCTTGTAATATCTATATCTCTTGTCTGATTTTATGTGTTTTCCACGATGACTTCTGTAAATAAATACCGTCTAAACCAAATAGTCTATGCCTAAATATTTAATATATATTCCATTCACCCTAAACCAACCAACTCCGTCCCAAAAATCCAGCCTGAAAAGGGTTGATTGAAATTCACAGGTTTTTTTTTTTCAATCAACAAAGCTATTCCAAATGGTTTCAAGTACCATAAGAGAAAATACATACCATTACGAAAGTAAAAAAAAAAGTAATGAATGATTACTTATGAATAATGATAATCGTTAATCTCTATACTAAAAACGATAATCATAGAGATACGCTGCTAAAGACTGGACATTAACAGAAATACAGATATCCTTCCAACCATATTTTCACAATGATGCTGGAGGAGATAGTGTTATTAATTACACATTATACATGTTAGATTTAGGTAAGCAAGATTAAATACCTTTGCAAGTCCAGCTTTGTGTGCACCTTGAGATTCCATGTAGAGAACGTATTTATTGAAGTCTTTGAATTCTTCCATGGTTGGTCGAAAGACCATGATTTTTGGGATGGTATGTCCTCCACATGATGATTCCATCTTGTCGTCAACTGAAGAGACACTGAGAAATCAGCTCTAAATTTCTGGTAACAATTCCTGAACGAATAAACCAGGCCTTAGGAATATGCTAGTAATCACTTAAAACAATTTCAGATGTAACTAAATGTTCTATGAACACAAGATCTTTGTGGAACTGAAGGGCATTCAAATTATCACAGAATTTTATAGAACTGTGACGCCCCTCCCCCTTTTTGTTTACACCTGACTGGGTCCCGTTAATTAATATGCGTTCATCCTGTTTACAAGTGTAGAAGGGAATTGAACTAGCTTCCTAATTAACACCGGTGCCCCAAGTAAGTGCTAATGAAATGTTTACTTACCTATTTTATAATCCCTTAATCTCTGTGATTTGACAATATTACTGCCAAAGGCGATGCTACTAATGAGAGATTGCTATGCACTCAGTCTGCGCCTGTCAGGAAAATGTCTCTACCCTAATCGAGTAAGCTTGTGACAGGTTGATCGGAACTGTAATCAGCTTATAAGTCAAAGACGTTCATTTAATTATTAGTCAGAATCAAAGCTGACACGTCAACAGAAAATCACTACTGCAGTTTTAGTAGTACTAATTAATTTTCAAAGTAAAATCCAAGAATATCATAAAAATGTTAATGGGTAGTTATAGGATTCAGTATACAAAACATCTACTGAACACACATACCAAACTCTTCAATAAAACCGATTCACAGATCACTCAATGAATTTAAAGTACATATAGAAAAATTATAGGGTTTAATCTAGTTTTATGTCACCGATACTTACACTAACTGATGACAATTATAATTACTGTAAAGACTTTTACTTTGTTTTTGTCACTAATCATGCATTCGATTTCTTCAAAGGTGTTACCCATACATGTATCTTTTGCAAATGAAATAAGAAACAAATAACACTGGGTAGACTACATATAAAATTATTATATTCACAACGTTATACCTCATCTACTTCCGTAAAGATTTTATAATATTACAACAAACATAACAACACAATAAATGTAAATTATTATGATCCATACATGTATCTTTTGCAAATGAAATAAGAAACAAATAACACTTTTGGGTCGACTATATATGAAATGACTGATATTTACAACGTTCTACTTCACGGAAGATTTTATAATATTACAACAAACACAACAAAACAATCAATGTAAGTTCGTATGATCCATTCCTTTAGAACAGAAACACACTTGGAATTTGGGTAGCTATGTACGTCAAAAGTTACATTCTTGTAGTCCTACAATCTGATCTTGATTTACCGGGGATATAATATGTTTGCGTAGAAGTAACTTTAAATGGGAAGAAATTACTGATTGGAGGACTATGCAGACCACTTAATAGTGAATCGTCTTGAATCGTCTTGAATTATGCATTGAGAGAACCATCAGACTACCTAGTTCATATTGGAGATTTTAATGAAAATTGTCCTGTTCCTAACAAAATAATACTTCCCTTTGCTACTCACGTGTATTTTGAGACTTTGATATTTGTAACAACGGTATCGGACCCCGAATTAGTATCTAATGTTGGTGTCCTTGATCCATTTTAGTCGAACAGAGTCCATTGCCATTGCTATATATGCCCTCTCAAAATTTACTGCCCCCGAAATTCATTTCTACAAGAGAGTGATATGCCTATATGATAAAGGAGATGATAGTTTTTTTTTTTAAATTCACTTGCGCAAAATGTTCTTTGGGATGAAATATTTGATAAAAATATATTAATGATATCGTTGCTAAATTCACAGGTCTACTTTAAGATGCTGTAAGTAAAACTGTACCACGCATAATAACGGTTACTATTCTTGGTAAAGACCCACTCTGGATGCACAACGAAATTAAAAAACTCATTAGACAAGAAAACGGCTTATCGATCTTTTTTTGTTGGGGGGCGGGGGCACCAGACAGACCCCCCCCCCACACACACACACTTAGCCAAAAAAAAGAAAAGTGTTTTTATGTGTATATGTGTCTCCCTAAGGTGCGTTGCATTGTCTTAATTTATGAAACATAATTTGAATCAAAAATTTATTTAAAGACAAATTTTTGATGGGGTATTTATTTCCCTAGTGTATCTAAAGGTTTGTTCATCCGATCAGATTTTAATCATCTAATCGGAATTCCTCTCCTATTAAAGTCCAGTGACCTTTGCCAAAGGTCCATAAGTCCTGTGTTTGCTATATGTATGATGCTATATTGTGTGACTGCTATAGATTTTTTGTAAGGACGGCATTAATTCAGATCTTTTCCCAAGTTGTCTACAGTATTGATTATAGATATTAAAACCAAAAAATCGATCAAAACGCATACAAAGTTGACAACACTGGTTGTTACATTGTCACAAAAGAAATAAAAGTATTAGTGAAATACGTGAATCTAAATATTTCCACAACCAGCAGTTAGCAGACAAAATTAAAAAATTGTTCAGGTAATTCTAAAAGTGGTGGAAGATTGTTAAATACATCCAGGGAAATTATAAAAGGCCATTTTGCAATTCATTGATTATAAAGGTAATATTGTGTTCTAAACTATAGTCTATGTCAACTTTTAAGTAATATTGTGTTCTAAACTATAGTCTATGTCAACTTTAGGTAATATTGTGTTCTAAACTATAGTCTATGTCAACTTTTAAGTAATATTGTGTTCTAAACTATAGTCTATGTCAACTTTTAAGTAATATTCTGTTCTAAACTATAGTCTATATCCTCTTTAGGTAATATTGTGTTCTAAACTTTAGTCTATGTCCACTACTGTATTAAGAATGATTGCCGTAAAATGTTGTAGTAGTTAACTACTATCTGAAACTTATGTTCATTTACATAGTTAAGGGTCCAATAGCGCCAACAGGTGTAGGACAAAATCCTCCTAGGACAAAATGAGAGAATGACATGAGTCCCTCCCCTAGTCTAAGCATTTTAATTTTGTCAACCGTCAAAAGGGATAGGAGAAAAATAAGTGTAACATATCATGAATATACCTCGTATTTTTAATTTCATTATGGACTTTTTTGTTTATTCAATACAATTATGCTCTAGCTTTTCAGTACCTATACCCTAGGATAAAAATGAAGATCATCAGTATACCTCATATTTAATTAAATGCTAGAATTTCATGCTTATCTAATTAAGTACTTCCCAAAATATAACAATAAAGGTCAAATACAGTAAACTCAGTACTATGAAAGCAAAGTGACAAAAGATATGAGCGTGCAATTAATCTTTAGATCAAAAACATAATTAGGCATCTTAATCTCTTTGTATGTTAAGAACTAACATCTAACCGTCACAATATACGTATTTGATCTACTAAAGAAAAGCCGACACAAAACTTCAAATGGCCCACGGCGTCACACCAAGACGTAAATTTCTGGTTAAAAAAGGGCTAAGCTTATATTGGATGGGGGGGAGGGGATTATATCCTACCTTTCATTTTGCTTGAGGGTTCGGGGTGGGGTGCCCAAAGGTGATTTTGCCCACGGATGACTTTGTACCCCGATCCAACGTCACGTAAATATTAAAAGTTGGTGTGCATTTCTTGTGCTACTCATAGTTACATTAGTTTCCATCTACAAGTCAGATCCATAACTTAGAAAAAGTACAATGTCTCTGCTTGTACATAAATAAATAGCTCACTGAGCATTGAAAAATCCACCATGTGCGCATGATGAATGACATAGTCCTTTTTTGTTTCAAGTACACACTAGACTTTAATAGCGAGTGACATACTTCAGCAGAACCAAGTTACTGTCATCACATCCGGTTTTATCAGCTGAAAGCCTGTTTGATTATATATCGCTAGATATATCTAACAGCCAGGTATGCTTTTATTGACATATTAATTTTCTGTCACAGACTTGTTATTGTGATTATTAATATTGCATGATCATTTTTCATTTTAATGATTTAATCAGACTACGGTTGCAATCACGTCATTTTTTTCCAGTCCTTTCCAAAGTTCATAGCACTACAATGCCATATAGATTACTTCAGTGTGTAACGATCATTTCATTTCGAGCTGTGCAGTAAAAGCTCAATTCCCAGGACTGGTCATATGTAAGTTTTATGAAACCTATTTATGTTTTTGCACGTTGTTATACTAAGTCATGTCTGATTAAAATGTATATCCCTAGCACAATGGAGATATGCTATACTAAGTCATGTCTGAATAAAATATATATCCCTAGCACAATAGAGATATACTATACTAAGTCATGTCTGATTAAAATATATATCCCTAGCACAATGGAGATATGCTATACTAAGTCATGTCTGAATAAAATATATATCCCTAGCACAATAGAGATATACTATACAAAGTCATGTCTGATTAAAATGTATATCCCTAGCACAATGGAGATATGCTATACTAAGTCATGTCTGATCAAAATGTACATCCCTAATACAATGGAGATATGTTAGACACAGATAGAAGATCATGTTCTGTGGACCCTTCAATTCACCATTTTTTTCCCCACTTATTTCACATTTATGAAAATGAACAACTTCACTAGGAACGTTGCTTGCAATGATAATTTTCTCCAACAAGAAATGCAACACTTTATCTGACAGTGTGGTCTAAAAGAAGTGGTCTAAAACAAGTGCTCCAGACATTTTGAAGATCAGCAGAACGCAATGTTTATCGATGCTTGTTAGATGTATTTGATATCAGCTGATTTCTGTGTAACTTTTAAATCTGCATTTAGTTTGTATTTCTCATTGGTCTTTCTTAAATGCCATAATGACCGTAAGTCTTGAGATACTGTAAGTCTGGGACACCCTTAATTATTTTTTTTTTTTAAATATCTTGTTTATGACCTATAAAAGTTTGGAAACAAAATTATGGCAATATTTGCATGTACTATAAGTAGGGACATCTTAGACATCTTTGTTTCTGTTGATCGCTGGACGTATTTTATAAATCTAACATTATTTATACAAACACAAACAAACAAAAAACGATGGGACTTTCGATATGAATTATTAGATGGCAGCGCTATAAATTAATATTACATGTTTGAAAAATATAAAGATATTAATTTAATTTTCTTCAGTTTTCTTATCGTATCTATCAGTTACAAATATGAATAACATGACCGGACGATGTTACGATGGCAGGCATTAGCACAAAATTCTAACCGTATTGAAATAGGAATAAGCAATGATTTTTATATCTTTAACTACTGAAAAAAAAACCAACCACTTTGCACATTGTAAACTTTCATAAGGTAGAATGTCAAAAATTTATTATTTTGGGTTAATATGACTTTCTGTTTGATCTTGACAAGTTTTAAATATTTTAATCTGACGTTTTTCAAAAGCAATTAAAAACTCTTTTTCCAGTGGAAAATTTGTCTCCGTAAAATCTGTTACATGCGGATTTTATTCTTTTTAAAATTATCATCATTCCTTTAAATGATTTAGATTAAACAATAAAACATAAAACATATTCTAAATCACAATTCCAAGTTTTAACAACTTAACACACACACACACACACACACACACACACACACACACACACACCCTTTCATGGTACATATGCACACAACAAACATGAAACACTTTGTCGTGTCCTGTTTGGCTTTATTACTCAAATACGGCAAACATTAATTACCGACTCTTTTCTTTAAAAAAGAATTTCTGAAATGATAATACCGGGCTTAAACTTCCACAAGTAAAAGTTCAATATAACGTGTATCTTTATGTCTGTAGCTAGGACTATGAAATTGTCCGTCATTTTTCCGAGAGGGTTCTGAATTATGAATCCTGGAAGGAAAAATTTATAAAGGTTCTGAATCGACATGAATATGTAAACTTCTTGAGACGTCATTGATAAACTTTACCTGTATTCTGCTCGTCCCAAGCGGGGTACAGACAAAATCCCTGTATGACAGAATCCTCCTGACAGATGAAGGACAAAAGCGTAAACCCCACCCCCTGTTTAGATTTCTTTAAATAAATAACTGTATGGTGGTTTTCATTGTATTTATTATTTGTTATGCATCACAGCAATTTTAACAATAATTTTTTGATTAAGAAAAAAAATATTTTTCTATGTAATATAATTGTTAAAATAGAATCTTTTATTACATGCGTGATATTTTTAATTATATAATTCTGCACTTAACTCATGGTTAAACAGTTAATTGTTTTCAGTTGCTGTTATCCAAGCTAAAGTGGGTAATTTTGTTTAAGAGAAAGGTCCAATGAACCAAAACTGCACAATGAACTGCGATTGATTGTGAAAGAAACAAAACGTATTATGTGGGAGTCCTGTCAATTGCAAACTAGTATTATGCAGTATTCTTGTATTCTTTTACCTATATACACCTATATATGTTGAAACCATATGGTTTTGTATCAATGATATGCACTTTAAAACTGTTCATTTGTAGGATTTTATGTGAAATACATAGATGAGTTCAATAAATTTATTTTTTTTCTTTGATATTCATGAAAATACACCTGTATTGCATCAAAAGAAAAAATAAATCAAATAGTTTTATTAAATTGTTTTGTAGTCATTACACAAAATACAAATTACACTACACACTATAAAATTACTAAAGGTTTGAAGGGAGACATCATAGTAAATATAGTTGCAATAAATAAATAAATAAATAAATAAATAAATAAAATCTCAATCAAATACATAAACAATTGTATAGAAATGAACAATGAAACTGCATAATATTATAAATGTCAAAGATCAAGAGGCTTTTGTCCTTCCCCCGAGTGGCTATTGCCCTTGGGGACTAATGTATTATCCCTGTCAGGGGGGTTCTGTCCTAGGCCGCTTTATTACTGATTACTCACAAACATTTTCGTGAAATTACTGAACATTGAGTTGTGTACTAAATTAGCGATCTTGTCTTTTCGTGCAAGAACACCAGGCACATTTTTTTTTACATCAGCAAACCATGTTGTGAAGGATAAATGTATAATAAGTTCAATAAAATTGTGTAATTTCATTTGTTGGCTCCAAGTTCATTGTTTTAAGGTGCACTAAGGGCCTGTACATGGTATGAACAGTATCTAGGTGTGGAATTCAATGTAAAGGATGGTCTACTTCATGGAAATAGAGGTGCTTATATAGTCAATACCCAATATTCATGTCATAAGTGCACTGAATATAGATAAGCCTGCTATTTAATATAAAGTGTTTGAAAGAGTTACGTGATCAATATAATACGTATATAATCTGGTCTAGCTTCCGTTATCAAACTCTCAACCCATGTCCATGCCATCAAAATGTGCACACATTGTAAATAGCATCTGTCATGCTGTGAAGGCTCATTCTTTCACTTTGATGCAAATCAGAATAGGTTCATTGATTGCCTTCATTGAATGATTAAGACAAAACATTTCATATGAATTTATATCCTAATTTTTACTTTGTATAATTCTTTACAAAATACAGATTTGTCAGAGACTCTTTCAATTAAATGGCGCCATTCTGCATTAAAAATTTATATACATCTCCTCAATCGATCAATCAAGATTACTTTGGATTGAGTTCCATGTTGTAATAGCATATGAAACACGTTCTTGACAATTGCAAAGATATTTTAAAATGTAAATTAGCACAGTTATATCACGAAATTGGAATTGTCAATACAATAAGAAAAACCGTCCAATCAGACCTAAAAGAGTTAGAGACATTGGACTTTTTCTACTTGTTCTAACCGAATAAATGTCGTCTTAATTGGCAAAGAATACTTTGAGATGGGCAATGCTATATAAAAAAAATTAAATTTTAATACAGCCACAAACGACTGGTAAATTTGCTATCTTAAACTGAATTATGAAGTCTTATTGTTTTGTTGTTGGGGAAGCGTGGAAAGAAGCTTTAAAAAATGACTTTCCTTTAAATCACTGTCTGCCATTTTCTTTACACAAATGTGCAATCTAACACGAAAGAATAAAGAGACGACAGAAAGATTGAAATATTACAATTTCGTTTCAAGATATTTAAGACTGACCGCTCCGGTGGCCTGGTGGTAGAGCGTCCGCCTCGGATGCGGGAGGTCACGGGTTCGAACCCCGCTGAGTCATACCAAAGACTTATTTTAAAAACAAATGGTACTAACAGCTGCCTTTCTTGGCGCTCAGCATTAAGAGGTTAGTGTTACGATTGGTAGGCCTGGTGTCAGGATAAGGTGACTGGGTTTGACATCATGTTTCATGTCTGCGGCATGATGCCCCAGTGCTAGACACCACTATAAACTGTCTCACTGCAGACATCGTTGCGATATGACTGAAAAATTGTTAAAGTTACGTTAAAAATCTAAATCACACACACACACACACACACACACACACACAAGATATTTCATTCCAAAAGATGTTGAGGTACGGAACACATAGCTGCAGTTTTTAACATTATCTGAAATTGACTGATGTTTGCTGCAGATGTTTTTTTTTCATTTTCCAAGGTCCTTCATCGGTAGTTGGTTTTACGCCATAATAAGCCGTAGAGGTTTTGAATAACACTTGACAGATGTATTAGCAAAACACTACAGTTCGATGTTGTGGCTATATGCGATCAGATTTTCAGATCCAGTTATGTGCCCATTAATACATAGTCATTCATTCCCGTAACTGTACGGTTGATACGATATTATTACCAGGAAATTAATTAGCGTGAATTATATTCACTTTAGAAGGACTAAAAGATAGTAAGGCTAGCAGACTTGCGCTTGTATTGGACAGTCAATTAAATTCTTTGCTTTTGACGTAAAACATGCCCAAACATGACTGGGTCATGGTGCCGCAATATCCTTCACATTTTGACACGCCCATGAACTGGTGAATGAACCTATAATAGGCTAGTGAATCCAACATTAATTGCTCTTTTGCTAGCCTCTAAGAATTATACGAGCTATTGTAGTATAATCCGTGTGGAGACACACACACACACACACACACACACACACACACACACAAAAGGGAGGGACGGAATTGATTTATCACAAGCATATACAGATGTGATTAAATTTTTGTGTTTTGATCAGGGATTTTGCACTCTGTGACATATCACCAATGTGACACAGATTTCATGTTTCACTAACTTGGTTAAATTTTGTTTTCTAATTGTTCACGGTATAAAAAAGTTAAATTAGATGAGTTTATATTTCTACCACACCTATAAAAACGGGTCTCCTTTATATATGGAGCTGTGAAGCTTTGAGAAGGGATGCATCTTGACGAGTGCTGTATTATCATCATCAAATTATGCATTTGTGACCTATATTTTAATTTTAAGCTTCACGTTGTTTACTTTTTGTTTAAAGTTTATTTCTAAAGTTGGGTTCATGCTAGAACCATCAAACTAGATTGTATAGTATCACTTTTATAAACCAAGGTCGGTGTGACCTACATTTAACATTGTAATGTCCTATGTTAAGATCTCATGACTTTATGAGTTATTTGCAAAGTGTATATATCCTATTACACCTTGAAACTTTGTCATGGAATGTATCTCGTTGAGTACTATACTGTCATAAAAATAGGTCAATATCACCCATATTTTACTCACACGAGTCTAATTTTTGGTATTTTAAGTTTATTTCTCTAGCACTGTTGATGCTATTATCATGAAACTATATGATAGCATGCAGTTCTACACCCCTACAAAAAAGGTAGCAGCCCTTACATTTCACATTATAAGGGTTCATGCTAAGGTATTTTTCGCTTAGCTCATGACAACGCAAATATATTTTGCAGACTGTATAGAAAACATGGTGAGGTGATACAACTTGGTGAGAACGACACCTTCATCACAAAAAGTAGACCAATGTGACACAGATTTCATGTTTAACTAACTTGGTTAAATTTTTTTTTTTTTTTTTTTTTTTAACTGTTCACGTTAAAAAAGTTAGATGATTTTATATTTGTACCACACCTATAAGAACGGGTCACCTTTTACTGCTGTAGGTATAAGTTTTTGCATTTAACACATGACCATGTACGTTTAATGACTGTTATGCACGTGTTGCCAAAAATAGAATCATGACAGTGAAGATCCATTTTGGTGAGCACTAATCCATCACTGTAGAAGAATGTAATTATGACCCATATTTTGTGCTTCATTTACTTGGGTTAAATTTTGTATTTTATTTTAAATTCTCAGGCACTATTCCTACTAAAATTGTAAAATTGACGGTAAGATTCATGTATAATATTACCACACCCTATGAACAAAAAAAGCTCATTGTGACCTATTTTGCATCGTTTATTGGCTTTGGTTACATTTTATATTAAGCTCACCAGCACGTGAGTCTTGGTATTCTACATGCGTCATATCCTACAAAAATCCTGAAACTTGACGAGAAAATGGGCTTCGTTAGGTACTATACCCTTATAAAAAGAGGTCTCTGTGACCCGTATATCATGCTTCAGTGACTGTTGAAATTTTGTACTTAAATTTATTTTGGATGCTGTTCATGTTCTGAGCATGAAACTTGAGAAATAGTATTACCCCCTTTCCTGCAAGGAATGTCACTGTGACCTATATTGTATGCTTTATTGACATCGGTTAAGTGTAGTCGATGTATTTAGATTATAACCACTGTTACGATAGGCCACAGTCACATACCATAGTTACGACTTTATGGTCTTAAGTTAAGTAACAAAAACCTTAAACCCCCAAGTTGCACAGGCATATCACAACAACAGGTGGAAAATTCAATAAATAAGTTATTTCTGTAGAAAACAACGTAAAAAATTAAAATAACATGCAGCATGGTGGCTGAAAACCTAAATAGTCGTAAAATTTATTTCACAAGTCCAAAAATATCGAGTATTCCAAATTAGTTCCAGTTGTGTCCCGAATGAAGTTCAATCTATTGTGCTAACGTACCATAGTCTGGAATAGTTCGATGTGCTTAACAAGGATATAATCCAAATGTCTTTAAATAAATTCACAGTAATTCCCAAATAGTTACATAGTCCTTATGTTCATGAGCACCTTGTAATTCCAATAAAATAATGAAATAAATAAATCCTCTCAAATAATAGTTGAACACAACTTAAGCTGATTCAACTAAAACTGATGATTAAGATAGGAATTATCAATTCTCAGGTAAACATCCCATATATTAAAAATATAACACTATTTCAGAAACAGGACGAGGACCAAATATTCATTTCCATATAATTCCAACTTGTCAATAAAGTCAGGTCCATTTACAGTTAACCAATAAGGAATCACGTGACCTGGTATTCCAAAGGGCGAAACCAATTACCAGAACTCAAATCCCATCAAATTCGTCAACACCATTTCTTCCACACTTCAGAAAGGTTACAAACACGACACAAAAACATGTTTACCAAACAAAATGACCCATCTTAAAGTAAAAACCCAAGATGGACAAAATTAGCTATGTAATATCTTCCTTTACTAAATGACCATATAATCAGAGGAGCATTCGTGTCTGATACGGAAAACTTTTACAACTCCCTGGTCAACAGGGACCGATACGATACCAGCATTGGTAGAACAAGTTTGTTGGTAACTTAGCCATAAACTCGGGCCTGCGCCGCTCCCATAATTAGAGTCTACCCAGCGTCAGTGTATGCTATGACCTCCTTTCAGGACATGCAGGACTCTGCCATCGATGGGGAAGGGACAGGCACCAGTGCTTGGGATTACAACATTCAAGACCAGCAGTACTGCTCGTATGACTAGCATTATTAATCGTATGAGGCCCGCGATCCCAATAAAAATGGCCGGTTGGAACTGCTGGTCTGGGACACCTCGCCATACACTGCATCGTTGCTGCTACTAGAGTCACTGCGGTTCCAAAGGCCACATCTACCTTGGATATCATTAATAGTAGGCTAATCACCAAAAACTTTCGGACTACATGCACCTCTCCGTAGCAAGACTGGGCGGAGGGAGCACGTAGGGGAGGAAACTCTTTTGTATCTGTCTTATAGAAGTCAATTGGTAACCCACAAATATCCCGCCCGCGTCTAGCGAAAACGTAACTGCACCATGATATGGTGAAAGTAACGGAAGATGAAATCGAACTGGCATGTCTCTACTACTACTACTCATTCTTTCAGTCCATTTTAAATTCTCTCTCTCTCTCTCTCTCTCTCTCTCTCTCTCTCTCTCTCTCTCTCACTTTGAGCGACAATGCTGTCAGAAACATGAACATTGACCAACTCCTGCAATGATTGTCTACAATAGCGAAAAAAAACAAACAACAAAACAGCCTGAACAAAATGAGACAATGAATGATTACCCATTTTGCTCCAGCTTATTTCTTGATTACTATAAATCCTGAATACATTCTAGTTCAGTTTTCTAAACTATAATATTCTTTGTGTAGAATGTATGCTGGAAACTAATACGATTACACTGTTGTATGATGTGTATTTGTTCTTGTTTTGGAACTACACAGTTCCTAAATCTCCTTCTTGAAACTCTCAAATTCTGCCAAATGTCCTTAAATGGGTAAAGCAGTCTTAGACATTAGGAGTTTATTGTACACAGTTTTTTTAGAATTAAATGAGGCTTTAGACTGTAGAAACCAAATAGCTGATTATATAGGTTAAACTCTATAAAAAGGGTAAAAAAAACCCAAGTAAAAATGAGCACATCAGTTGACAGGAAGATAAAGGAGCAGCAGAGAGGCTGGACCCTACAATTTTTTTAGAGCAAAATTTGTCTTAAGAGTAAACTTCACACGAAAAATTTAAAAATACAAGGTTAATAACGCCAAACCGAGGCCCTAACCGAGCGTATTTCCATACGGCGGAAAACAGACCGCAATAACATCAAATCATGTGGGTTAGCTCGCTTTGTTACTTCATCGCTGACACCCGTGTTTATAAAAATTTTGTGAGTTTTCGTTTATGTACTCGTGCACATAATTTTTGTCAGTCCAGCCTCTCTGCTGCTGTAATGTCAACCAAAAATTTATCAAGCCCTGTACGATACCTTGACCTAGGATCATGTAAATTTGTTGTGATAAATCCGTGTGAAGTAGCTTGCGCCGCTGAAAAGAAATTTTTAAATTTGATCATATCCATATCCCCTGAACACCAAGTCTGATGAATATTTCGTAGCGTATGTGTATCGACTCCATTGAACACAACTAAAATATTGCAGTTGTCTCTGATCACTTTAGGTATTTGTGTGTACCGCTGAGTAACATAAATAACGTCTGTATTTTTGTGTCTGCCTCTGGAAAATATTCTGGCAGGATTTGATTGTTTGTCCAGCATCACATCATCATATACTACGAGATTATTAATACGTCCATCTAGGTCGTCTGTGGATGGGGCTTCATCAATATCGGTGAGAAAATCAACAATATCATTATCATTTTCGTAGTCTATTTCTTTTACTTGCTCGTTAAAATCTTTAAGCACTTAATAACATCTCTGATCATCTACGGATGGTGCCACTAAATATTACTTATCCCACTTGAGCCATCTCATTATCAGATTAAGCAATAATTGTGTTTTACCAGACCCAGATGGCCCAATTATTATCATCCTGATAGAATTTGGCAATCCTGGATGATGATTGACTGGCTCCTGCTTTCGTGTCGCTGAGAAGTCAATTATATCCATAATAATAAATAATATGAATCTATATTGTGTTCGATGCAAGGCATTTACAACAACCAGTGGATTAACAACAATAATAAAAACTAAAAAGCGTGCACTGACAGGCAAGTGTGAAAAATGTGGTACGCGCAAATACAGATTTATTCCATCAAAGACAGGCGGTGATATCGCTACTTCGTTGGGAAAATTACTAGGAACTCCATGGGCGAAGTATCCCGGAGAAAAACATTTACCGGGATACAATTATTGTGGTCCTGGAACTCGACTTGATATCCGATTTGACGAACGAGAGCAACCAAAAACAGGAGAATATCCAATAAATAAGATTGATCAAGTGTTACGTTCATGATGTCGCGTATAAAAATAAAGATTTACAACAACGGCATCTCGCAGATGTAAAGTTGATTCATGCGTTAAATTTTATAACTGATAAATCTCTCAGAGAAGAACTTGTTAGTTTTTTAGTAAAATCTGCGATGAAGGGTAAACTAATGCTAGGGGCTGGTAATTAATTATATAACTATTATAATGGAATCGGTTTATTATAGCCCAACAGGATACTGGAGAGGCAGAGCAGCAATTAGTAAACTTGCTGATGCAGCAAAAGTCTCACGTTCTGTTGCTGCAAATTAGTTAACACGACAGGCAATATGGCAAATTTATCTACCACCACCTAAAAAAATCCAGGATGCACATTTTCATGTCAGCGCTCCCAATGAAGCTCATCAAGCAGTTATTTTAGTTTTGTAACACGATACCATTAAAACTGGTAGACGTCAATCACGTACATACAAATACGCGTTAACTGTCGGTGATGTTGCAAGTAGATATAAAGAAGCAGAGCCGCTATCAACAAAAACAGCATCTGAAGTTGCATCTGCGTTTGAACGAATTTATCAACGAGGATCCTTGCAATGGCCACAACTACTACATGTTGATCCTGGCAAAGAATTTCTTGATGCACTATCATCTCTAATGAAAAAACATAGCGTTAAAATCAGACGAGGACATACCGCAATTCATCGCGATCAGGCAATCGTTGAGCGATTTAATCGAACACTCGCTTAGCGGTTATTTGGATATCAGTATGCGAAGGAAATAATTCAAAATGACAAAAGATCACGTGAATGGGTTGCAAGATTACCAAGTGTGATAGCTGCGTTAAATAATGAAATTACTGGTTCAATTTCTATGAAACCCATCAATGCGATCACGAAGAAACATATGCCAATACAACTACGCGATTCTCTCTCTCTCTCTCAACCAGTACTGGGTAATGTGACTGTAAGATATTTATATGAACCTGGTGAACTTGAAGGGAGTAAAAAAAGAGCAACTGATCCTATCTGGAGTGTGACCACACATTAAATTTCTAGCGTGGTTAGATCCACTGGTAGACTTGCAATCTACAGATTAGATTCCACTGCTCCTTAGCATGAATTTGTTTCTATACAATTTCAAGTAATTCCTGAAGACACACAATTACCACCGCGTTCCCTTCTGTAAACTGGCACCCCTACGTCGATTACATTCAAGACAGGTCAGCATCACATTTTCGCGTGCGTGATCAATACTACTATTAATTCTATCAACGGTAAATTGTCTTGGATTATTATTTGAATACTCCCACAGCATATTTACAGTTACAGCTTGCACAATGATTATTCTGTCGTTGTTTTAGTGTCATAATGAATTCAGCGTCGATATCAAAGTCGCGATTATTTTATTTTGTCACATTGTTTATAACCAGATAATTCTTTTCTTATTACATCATCGCTATTGCTAGCAGTTTGATCATTATTTTCTGTGAGGTCCATGATAACCCTTCGCATTTGAGATATTCTTCTGACTCGAGATACTGCGAGATAAACCAAATTTGTCCATTCTATCCGATCATCAATAATCCAAATATTTATATTCGAAATAGTTAATTCCTCTGGCGAATGAATCGTTATAGTGTATCCTAACGTCCATGGAGTTTTTTTCCATCGTCAACGCGCTCTCAACAACGTCAACAGGAACTAAAACAATATCATTTAATACAAGACTTTTTTTTTTTTCATCTGTTCTTGGAATTTCAACTTCAACATTCTGTCGTCGAGTATCTGCTGGGCGATAACACAATGGTACAGGTAAATTTGAAATCTTTTCTTTATGCAAAATTAATAATTTCTCTTGCAATTCATCACGAACTATTTTTCTGCTAGCAACTATCACATCAGTAGGTTTCCACAAATTCCAAAAACCATTTATAGGGGTTTCTGGAATTACTTCACGCATTATTTCACACTGTATTTTATCTGGCTGCAGCCTGATTAATTTTTTAAATTCTTTCAGGGGTTCATCAATAGCTCTATGATCACCAGTTATCCCCTCATAATAATCTACAAACGTTTTTAATCATTCGTGCGGAGACTGTCCAACAAAAGGTGGTGATTGACCATGATCGCCGCACATTATCACAGCAGTGTTCTTTGTCAGTAACCAATCAGAAACATTTTTGATACTTCCAGCGATACCGTACAAATTTCATCGCAGATAATAATCTTTGGAATGTATTTTTCACCCATCCGTGATGGAGTTCATGCGTCTCCGTACCATCTGAAGAAACTATGATAAGTTTGAGATTTTACTCCACGTTCATTCATTTCCCTGGCGAGTCTGTGTGTGGGTGTCAGCACAATCATGTCTAATTTCCGAAATAATTCAATCGCACATGTTGTTTTACCAGAACCACCACACCCATTGATATAAACTGTTTTATGTCTGGCCACAGGATCAAACACAGATGGTTTTGATGAGTTTGATACTTGATTATTATTCTTGCAATATATTTCCTTGCAGTATACTCAAATATATTTTCTTGTCTTATTCTCCATGATCCCCATTCAGCAGTACTGAGTAGCGGGTTTAATAAATCCGTATACTTTTCATTTATATAAAATGAATCCGTGGCGACTCTAACCTCGGTCATAGGAAATCTGTTTATCATTGATAATAAATTTATTGAGATGTACGCGAGCATGGAAGATCGTAACAGAATAAATTGCGATGATTCACCCTCAATATAGCCCACAACTGTACCTAATTTAGTTCCGTCTGATAAATAGGCATTACTCCAACTTATAAATGTGTTTCTCTCCGTTGTATCAGCAATTATAAAATCTAGCTCGGCATCGTCCATAATTAATCTTGTACACTTTCGTTTATGATCACATGAACTACCCTGAGTAAACTTACCGATTATTTTTCTACCGAGATCCTTTGCAACTTTCTCATTTTTCTTTTCATTCTAATAATATAATTCTAATAATATATCGCTGATTGTCGAGATAGTTGATAATATTTCTTCCTCGTTCATCATTCATTCTAGTATCAACGGTATTCATTATTCTGAATGTTGTCCACGTATGAGCTGCGTCGTCGTTGCGAAATTCCTTTCTGGCTTCACGGATATGATCAGTTATATTCTTATTTGTTAAAGCTAGATCTTGCACCGAAAAATTAAATTAGGTTTCGGCAGTTTGTCAAGATCGAATCTGGCTCTAGAAGGTTTAATTGCCGATAATCTCTCAAACACCTCCATATTATAATTAGGACAAATATGTGTTTAATTAAACTTTAATTGTATATATAAATGATACAAGCAAAGAACAAATACAAGTGGTTAATGATCGGATTTTTATCCCCCTTGTAATAAATCCCTCGTAAGTGAATTCTGTGTCTACCAAATGCAAAGTTTTCGCAGAGGGAGTCTAGGATCAAAACCGTGTTTACGATGTGGTGTTGGGGTCAGAGGAGAAACTCAGTTGTGTGTGCGTTGTGGCGGTAAAAAAATACAGAGAACTGAAACGATATTATGATAAAAAAATATAACGCTGATGAATCTCTCATAAAAACCGCCGAAGACTATCTCGCCAGATTTTCAAAATAACTATTTAGACAAATAATATTATTATATAAATGTTGCAAAATGAATTTGTGAAACATTCCAACATCAAGAATTATGAGGCAACTCGTGATGGTGTAATCAGAAACTGTCGATTAAAAAAACAATCGGCACTGTTGATAATACTGGTCATCTCAGAGTTACTGCTGGAAAAAAAGATATTTATCACATAGATTCGTGTTCGAGTGTTTTCATGGCCCGATCAAAGATGGACTTGTGATCAATCATATTAACTGAAATCCAAAGATTACTCTTTATGTAACCTGCGGGTTGTTATGCAGGTCAGAATAATGTATGTGATAATACAGGGAGATGTAAAACATTTGGAAAGAGGGCAGTAAAATCTGTAGATGTAGAGACAGGCGAAGAAATACTATTTCCATCAATAAACGCAGCTGCTAAATATTTTGGTATCACCCCGAGTTCGGTCCAACACGTCGCGGATAATATATACAAATCAGCAAATTCGAAGGAATTCAAACAAAAAATCACGTTCCAGTACACACAATGAAGGGAGATAACTTCATCAAGCAAACGCTTTCTCCGCTAGAGTTATCCCGGTTTATAATAATAGTTTTTCAGCAGTCATGTCCAAAACACTATGGTATATGTATACCGGGCAGTTCTGCCAGTTAATCTTTTACAAGGGGCGCGAAAATAATTAAATAAATATTTGTGTATAAAAATATCACAATGAAGACTTTGATACTGACCAGTGATAATCTTGACTCAGAGAAATTTCAGATAAGTGATGTTCCACCCCCCCCAATTCTAAATATACAACACAAACAGCAAATGATGGTTCAAAGCACATAAAAATTATAGATAAATTTTATCATGGGTTTTCACAGAAAATACGATCTATTAAATCCCCTTCCCGAGATAAGCTAGCTCGAAAACGATTGCAGGATAAATTCGACAGACTGCAGAAAAATAAGCAATACTATGATGGGAAATAACTCTGTCAGGTAAACGATAGAGTAATTAAGGAGTTATCTCCCTTGTTATTGCGTAATCTATGCCGTCGTTTAACAATAAATGATAGATCGTTCTATCTGTTTGGAGAATCGTACGTATTTACATAGATACATCTGATTTATGTACGATTCTCCAAACAACATAGAGGTCTCAGAATGATAAATAGATTGTTGTATCTCTGTTAGTGGATCGGTACAGTCATTAATATTGTATATAATATGTACCGATAAACTAAAAACATATAGGTCTCAGAATGATAAATAGATCGTTCTATCTTTGTTTGTCAAATCGTACATAATCATATATAATATATGTAAATATGTACGATTTGCCATCGATGATAGAGGCCTCAGAAAGGTCATCATGGGCCGATATCTCAAATGTGCAAAGCGAGATAACTCTGTCAAGCAACGCTTTCTCCGCTAGAGTAATTAAGCAGTTATCTCCCTTGTTATTGCGTAATCTATGTCGTCGTTGACATGATATGTCTCTCCCTTCGTTGAACAATAAATAATAGATCGTTCTATCTGTTTGGAGAATCGTACGTATTTACATATATTATATATGAATGTACCGATTCCTCAAACAACATAGAGGTCTCAGAATGATAAATAGATCGTTCTATCTTTGTTTGGAAAATCTACCTAAAATACAATATTATTATATGATTTGGATAGATTCTCCAAACAACATAGAAGCCTCAGCCGTGACATATTCACGGGATAAATAAATCTATCATAGGTCGATATCTCAACTGTGCGAATAAGCAGCAGACATATACACGTACACAGATGCCTCACACAGTAATTATTATTGATCACAAACTGCAGAATACAGAGTAATATTGATCCACGCACCATTGTTACATGTCATCTCCTATACAACCTTCAAAATCAGTAATAGACTGTTCTGCTTCGTGTTTTTCATGACGTGGAATCTTGCTATATTTTCATATTTATATATGATTTAGCACGATTCAACAAACAATCGTAGAAGCATCAGCCGTGACATAGTCACGGGGACAAATGAATGTTCTATCTCTGTTTGGTGAATCCCGCCGGTATTGAATGAATGTACACAGTTATAATAGACTGCAGAATACAGAGTAATATTGATCCACGCACCATTGTTACATGTCATCTCCAATACAAATACCTTAAAAATGTAATATATTTTAACCAATGCAGAAATGTGTAAGATTGTAAATTTCGCGATTTATTTTATATTTTACTCAGAATCAGAAAATATTCTGGTAGTATATACTAATCACAGAATCTGGTAGTATATACTTATCACTTATAGGAATTTCCTGCTAGGTAACTATATAATGATTTCTGAAACGTATATTTGTAACTGAAGTTCGTGGTCCAGCGGTAGTGCTGCTGACTCTCATAGTCGAGGTCTTGGGTTCGATTCCCATGACTGACATTGTCGATGGAGAGCTCCTCCAGGACTCGAACTTCAACAGAAAAATACACTCTCCCACCATGTCACCACGTGGTGGGATTACTTTTGCACTCTCCGGGGTTGATTATGGGGGAGAGTGTGCACGATCTGTTGAAGGTAGAGAAGGCGACCCCGTTTATGTGTTGTGCTGTCCCTACAGATAAGTTAGAATTAAGTTTGTATACGTATCCTCTGAGCTTGCTATGATGTCGTTTGGCAACTTAGAAGTTCACATGGGGATTGTGTTTGTCTTGTTTCGAATACCCCTGAGCTTGCTAGGATGTCGTTTGGCAACCCAGGAGTTCATATGGGGTTGTGATGTGATTATATATTTATATACGTATCCTCTGATCTTGCTAGGATGTCGTTTGGCATGGGGGTTGTGCAGTCCTTATATATATCCTCTGAGCCTGCTAGGATGTCGTTTTGCAACCTAGGAGTTCTCATGGGATTGTGTTTGTCTTGTTTCGAATGCCCTGGAGCTTGCTAGGATGTTGTTTGGCAACCTAGGAGTTCACATGGGGATTATTTCGAATGCCCCTGAGCTTGCTAGGATGTCGTTTGGCAACCTAGGAGTTCATATGGGGTTGTGATGTGATTATATGTTTTGTAGATAATTTTTTTCAGATTTCATAAATATTTTTATTCTGATTTCAGAAATATTTTTATTTAAACAAATATTTATTATATAATGAATTATGAAAATATTAATGCTATTATTTCTGCTATTAAAAATTTCAAATTAAGGTATAAAAATATCTGATGAACTTGATCCTGATAAAATTATTCGTGATTTTAAATCATTACAACAACGAAAATTTGAAAATAAATATACATTACCAGCCAATTACAGATTCATAAAGTTGATTCACCAAGCAATGATACAAACTTTAGCGGTAGCTACGGATACGCAGGTGAAATTATTTTTGTTTCGCTTGTGCATTCAATCAGAATTATCGCACGAATACGAAAAAAAAAGAATCGTGAATGCTCGTATAAGACAGTTGAGAGAGATTATGTCAGATCATGAAACGGTCACTGCGTGTGATGATCGCGAAAGTGAAAGTGAAAGTGACTGTACTGACAACGAAACCAACGGTGTCACCGTGACTGTGGTACCAGCTAAACAAGAGGGATAATTCATTTCTGACTACAGCAAAAAAATATTTTGTTCTGATAATAATATTTATTCAGAATCAGACAATAATAATAATAATAATAATAATAATAATAATAATAATAATAATAATAATAATATTTATTCTGATAATTTTTTTGGCAGATTTTTTTTTGCTTGGTGTTTTATGAGCGTATATACAGATTTATATTAAGTGATTCTGATCTCAAATCCAAAAGGTGTCCAGATTGGTCAGTAAGTTTAAAATGTATCCGCGATATAGCTGATTATGACATCTTAAATAAACAGGATTAATTGGTTCTGATACAATCAAATATCCTGGTGGTACTTGCGGACTAAACGAATACAGAATATATCCTTGCTGGGCCTGATTGGATTTTTGTAAATCAACTTGATAGCTGCCATCTATGACGTCACAAACAAGATTGACCGCGATCGTCGATGTGATATTAACGATTCCCGGCGAAATATGACGGCCGCCTCCGTTATTGTGTCTGATAATATTTGACGGCGGGACTATTTTTCTCCATGACTCAAGTATTTTTGGAAACTGTTTATCGATGATTTATCTTATTGATTGTCTTTCATCAAACTCAAGCTCAGGTAAATAAGAATCAATATATCTACTGGCCGATTTTCCATAATGGTTTAAATATAATCGTTTTAATTCATCATCAGATTCCATATTTGCAAGAACGACTTTATTAACAAAATATCGATCAAGGACAACATTGTTCATATTAATAATATTATTTCTGATTTGTTGTTTTATATCTTCGTCATAACGCTGTGTAATAGCCGAAAGCATATTTATTATGTTATCGTATATTCTGTTATATTCAGACGCAATTGTATCTCCGAATAATTTAATCAAACTTACATTTAATAATTCTTCTCTGACATTTTCATTATTTACAGTTCGAAATATTGTTCTAACAATTTTTAATAAATCCGTTATTAGAGGAAGACTTTTACCGTGTTCATCGGTGAATTACTGAGCTCTACTGAAAAATATCCATGGTTTTAGTTTTCGATATCTTTGAATATTTATAAATGTTTGTGCCTCCTGTGATTGGTTCTGGCGGCCCATCATGAACAGATGCAACTTCTGGCCAGCCTGAAACTGTTCTAATCGAACTTTAATAAATATCCACAGCATAATCCGGAGAATATACTTCTACCACGGCTGCTAACGTTGGTTCGTGAACAGTAATGGTTATTTTTTATTCTTTACCTGTCATAGATTTAATTATGCGCTGGAATTCCTGGTTGATCTGTTCTATATGATAACTACCCGTTGGAATACTGACTATTTGCCAATCTGGAGTTCCGTCGAGTTTATTTTTATTTGCAAATACTAATGAATTATTTGTTGGTAATCCACCGAATGATTTTAACCTGATATTTGGCCACCTATAATAAACTCGTAATTGCGCTAGAGCTATTTCGTTAGCGGGTATTGCAGTTGGAAAATTAATAATGAATTCAGGATTAGTTGAACTCGCTGATATCATTGTAGTTCTTACCGGAGTTGTATTAAAGACGATCTGTTGTAGTAGTTCGTTCGATGACATTATTATTACTGTTATTATTTTAAATCAGATGTTTGATCCTGCTCAGTTATTTTTCACCAAATACATCATTGTAGATTTTACCATCGCGCTAAATTCTTCATCGGATATTTTACCATTGTTGAGATACGACGAAATCAACGATGATAGTTTGGAATATGCTGTCGTTGCTGTGTGTAATTTTACCACATACTCGTGTAATTTTGTGTTCGCGCATGTATCTATTTTTTGTGATAATATTGAAAATACCCGCGATAGTTGTTGCGGATGAAACGATAATTGTTACAACTACAGGTGCGCTCACTGTTATCGTTGATAACATCACACCAGTTCCAGCGATGAACGCAGATACTGAATATACAATTATTTCAGTGACAACCACACGTCTGCGATATTTTTCTTTTATTGTATAATAGCCAACAATATTTTTCAGTTTAGTTTGCCACATACATACATGATTGTATCTATATCGCTGAACGTCGATCATTATACATACTAAGTAATTAATTGAGGTGTTTCAGCGACAAATTCCAGACACCACCAGTAAGACGTTGAGTTTATTTTTTTATTAGATGGTTCCAGTAAAAATGTTTCTTCGGTATCTTTATTTAACACAACAGACACGGTTCCAGAAAAAAATTATCGGTTGAATGATGCCATAGACTTGTGGTAAATATGCGGAATTTTGCAGAACTGAATACGGACAGTCTATAAACACCAGTGACTTCCGCGGTATGTTTGATAGTGTTTTTTGGAGGTGTCCATGTTGATAAGCCTGATGATACTGTGTATGCGATATTGTTAATCTGTTTATGCGGAATTTTAAAGAGATTAGTTTTACTGACAATATTAGAAATTCCACTAATAATACCGTTGAGTCTCGCGTTTACGTCTGCGAGTTTAATGTCAAAGACTGCCGGACTTAAAAAAAATTCATTAATGGCTTTATTTATATTTCTGCGAAAATTAAGAAACAGTTGCACGTGATTGGAAAAATCAGTCCTAATGCGGTTATTCCATTGTTGACTGTCGTCAACGTAGTTATCACCGGAATTTCCTTATCATCGACGTATTTCTTCGTTGCTGCGTCGAGATTATCTGTTGGTTCTCCCACATTAATAATTTTATTGTTGTCCATGTTGAGAATGTCAGTCATTATATCGCCGGTCTTTAACACTCGTTCGGATATACTCGACGCAGTAACAGCACCAGGAACAAGTTTTCCATCCCTGTAGTATACAGCAATAAGATCTTCTCGCGATAATCGATTACGAATAATAATATCGTTGATTGAAATATTACTCGTCTTCAATTTTCCTTCACGGTTTTGAAATGCAACAAGTTCGTTTGGATCAACGTTGGCAAGATTGAGCAGGGCAGATAATTCATCATTGATCTGTCTTGTTAGTCGTTTGAGTAAATCTTCACCTGGCGTTTGCTGGGTTTTAGTTTTAGTTGAACTTCCGTAAATATCTACCATTATACGATTAGCGACTATCTAAAACAGAACTCGTGTATTCATGTACAGCTTTATGAGGTGCCAAGACCGATTTTGACACAGCGTTGAGTACAGCAAGTGCTTCACGGCCACATATTGGTGGGTCGGTTATTTGTTGTGTTGATAACGTTGAATACCAGATTGATGCATTGAGATCATTAACGTATTTCAGAAATTCTTTTAGTGGCGCCAGTCCGTACGAATCGAAATAAATAATTCCACGTGGATCAATTGCATATGCAACCCAATGAGTATCAGGACCTGAACTTCCATCGAGATTAATGATACCAGTTTCAGTCGTGGCTGGATTTGGCGGTAACTGATCACGCATAAAAACACCTCGGAAATATTTGATGTTTAACCGGGCTGCAGCAGCATCAAGTAAATCAAAATTGGACATAGGAAGAATCAACGAGTCCCTGGCAGTCTCAGACCCTTTCCGTACCGAGTTCCTGGCAGTGTTAGACCCAATCCTCCGAACGATTTGTTCGGAGATCATCTTTTTTTAAATTCCTTTTCCTGTTGCTTTCTTTAATGCCATTTCAGCGGCTGTTCCAACTGCACCTAACGCAGCTGCTTTTGCAACAGCTGGGGCTCCTGGAATAGCTGCAAGAAGTGGAAATATACCACCAGTCTTAGCGATATCTTTAATGGCACCCGCAGAAAGATTAAGTCGTATACCTTTCTTTGAATGTTTGGCTTCATTGAAGTGTTTATGCTGGCGTTCTGACAATGATAGTTTATTCGGACCACTTGTGATTTGTTCTCGCTTTAGTGATAGTTTTGCTCCACAGTTTTCCTTTGATACTTATTGTAATTTTTTAATCTGTTCAGGAGTCAGACTGACACTAACATGATGATATGACATTTATAATTTTACTTGTGATCTAATTACGTGTTTTCTACTGGAGCATCAATGACTCTCATGCGGCCACCAACACCTTCAAGTAGCATTGTCTTATCGCTGAATATAACAGCGGTTGCTCTATAATTTGCAATAGCTCCTCTTGTCACACGAGATCGAAAGTGTATATCAACGACAGATTGCCTTAACAAATCCAAGTGTTCCAGCGAAACGTAATAGATCGGATACAGAGTTGTAAAATCCCGCTGAGATATTTGTAAACCAGTATCAACATTTTGATCACGCCCCATGAACGTCATCAGACGATGATACGCACGTGCAACATGATTATTCTCAAAGTTTAATAATATATCCTCGGCTGGTTCTTGATGTCCATTTATTCTCAAAGAAACTTCAGTAACACCAAGTTTGTCAAATATCATTGCACTTCGTGTTTGTGAGTTTGCTCGTGCAGCATCTTGCAGCGCAACAAATATATGTCGCGGTGCAGAGACACCTTGCCGTGATGCTATTTGCCCTGTGAATAAACCATTAATTGTACTTTGGATAGAATCTGTGGTCCATGGTAATCATGACAATGTTGATTTACCGCCGCTGTCCATAAAAGAAAGTAACCTTTGTTCTTCGGTTGGTGATGGAGTCATTGTTGGCATCCACAAAGAAAGTTTTGTCAGTTTTACTTTTCCATGAAGTGCCGCGGTTGCAGCTGCGTTAACTCCTTCAGTGTGCCATATTGCATCATCGTCGGTATTTTTTCGTACGAGTACAATTGCGTGCTTGGCTCCAAAAATGACCTTTCTAACATTTCTACAAAATCCAAAGATGTGTGACAGTGGAATTGCACATGAAAATCTTTCATCGTCGCCCAGCATTGATCGACGTGATGCGAATCCCAAGTTGAAATTTTCATTCATTGATACAACTGTGTCCCCAGCTGCTTTTAATGTTACATTTCTGTTTTCTGGATGATCAGTTGTGTCTTTGGCAAACATCATTGATGGACCAGGTGATATTGAGTAATTATCGCTGTATCTTGCAAGACCAAGTATCGTTGTGGCAACGTCGATGTCGTTATGACAAACTTCAATCTCTCGTCCATCAATCATGTATGCGGCACTTTCGAATAAAGCCATAATACCATTGTTAACAAAACCAACTCGATCACCAATTCCGTAATCTGTATTATCTAATTTTAAAAGTCTGCCTTCTACTTCGATAAATGCCGCAGCAGGTAAGAAATATCTGCTTGTATCCTGAACTTGTAATTCGATTCTTCCACGTTCGTCAGGTACACGTGCGTCATAAGAATAATACTGATAATCACGTACCGATTCATATTTGAGAACTGGTGCGTCCATGTCGAATGCGGGATCAGATATACGTTTGAACATCTTTATTATTATCGTGTTCGTTTAACACGATAACCACTTCATGCTATCAGACTAGCAGTTATATTTTTTTTATTTTTTTCACCAGCTAACTCTGCTAATTTTTGATTTGCGGCTTGATTTATTATTTTACTAATGTTTGCAGGCATCACTGCAGTGCTGGATAATTTTACTGGCTGAGGTTTTCGTCGTTTTAATCGTACTAGTCTATCCTTGATTGCCAAAAATGCTTTACTAGCAACATCACCAACAGCACTAATACTCTTTTCACGAACAACGTCAATAGCTTTCATTCCCAGTTGTTTTACAACCGGTATTGCTTTTGGGGCTATCCTTCTAAATAGACCCTGAATAACATCACCGAGTCTATCTCCGTAGAATGCTTTATATGTAGGTAATCGTGAATTTATCACCCTGACCATGATCGGTCCACGTTGAGTATTATGTATAATCATCTTATTATAGTAATTATTTCATACTGCTTAATCACTGAAATAATCATCGGCGATTTCATTAATGAGGGACCGATAAACATTAATGTCCATGATGCCGCCTGTAAATAATCGTTGACAAATATCAGCTGCTTCATTAATGATTTCTGAAGAATTATTTCTAGCTCATTTTCCAACAATCAGAATTTCTAGTCGCTCAACATCTGCAAGGACATTATTGGGACATGGAGTAATAAGACCACTTCCCCTGGTACCTGTACTAATTCCACTTCCAGTTGCGCCAGGGGTGTCCTGATCTTCTTCTTCCTCAATTATTGGTTTAATTACCCGCCGCGGTGATTGTTGTTGCCGTTGTCGTTGCTCTGGTGACATTTTTGACCATGCAAGGTATTTTTTTTTAATCTCATTGTTAAACTCAGTATATTTTGGATCATCACTTCGGGCCTGATCAACTCCGTAATGTATGCGAAATATCCATTTGTACCAGTCTTTACGGTCTATAGAACGACCATGGTACTCGGGTTTCAGAAATTTTTCTTTATTATTGAATTTTTTCACGGCGCTCGCAGCTAATTGTCCTATGCCCTTGGCGTTCCTGATATCAGCAATAGTAGCTTCGGTAAATCTATCCATCAGTGCAGTTTTAAATCTTCGTTGTTCATGTTCTGGTATAAGATCTTTTATATCACCTATTTGAGCACGAGCTTGGTCAATACCCTCGAGTACTTCTTGCATTGGTTGAGCAGCAGCTATTTCGGCAGGAAGTTCTTGTAGAATATTTTTCGTTTTCTTAATTCGCTCTGCTATTTTTCCAGTTGCTTCAGTGGTTTTCTCCAACCCGGGATGAAGGCCTTTAGTAGTCTTTGTGACAGGTTTAAAAAATTCTTCTGCACCTTCTGCAAATTCCACCCGAGACTCCTGACGCGCTTGTAGTTGTTGCTTGACACCATTACGAAGCAAAGATATCTTTTAATTGCTTCGAATCGCTCTCGAGCTAATCTAGCTGAGTGAGCTTCACCAATCATTATTGATATAATAGTTATTTAATTACAGCAGCAGAGAGGGTGGACTGACAAAAATTACGTGCACGAGTACATAAATGAAAACTCACAAAATTTTATAAACACGAGTGTCAGCGATGAAGTAACAAAACGAGCTAACCCACACGATTTGATGTTATTGCAGTCTGTTTTCCGCCGTATGGAAATACGCTCGGTTAGAGGTCTCAGTTTGGCATTATTAACCTTGTATTTTTATATTTTTCGTGTGAAGTTTACTTTTAAGACAAATTTTGCTTGAAAATTTTTTGTAGGGTCCAGCCTCTCTGCTGCTAAAGGACTGAATAGAAGAAGACACATCTTATCTATTGTTATGGATATTTAATTTGCATTGGTTTTTTAAAATTTATTATATGCAATGGATTATAAAAAATTGTATTTTTGCTGACCTTGCAAAAATTTAAATTCCATGTCCACCTGACTAGAATCATTATTTTTATTTTGTAAACAATACATAGTTTATATTTCTCTGTGAATGTAGGATAAATATTAGGATCATTATCTCGGTCTGAATCAATGGCATTATGTGAACCATATTCTTTATTATAATTTAACAACAGACCTTGTCTAATTATAGCTTAGAGTGTTCTAGAAATGAACTTCTGTCATACTTCCTAGCTCCTCCTTAGTGTCTTAGTTTATATATATATATATATATATATATATATATATATATATATATAAAATCTTGTTTACCTAGAAATGATTTATTTGTGCCATGAGATCTCGAGTCAGAATCATTTGTTCAGTTTTGATCTGGGCTAAAATTATTTAAATTATTCTTCTCTGGAAATGCAAAATGCTCTATAATATTCTTGGAAAGAGACTATATCTGGGAATTATAGTGAATTCAAACAAGGAATCTTTGAATTATATTACTGTGATTCAACAAGAGACTGTTGGTACATCATTAAAATTTAGGCCATTGGTACACAAGTACTTTAGAGACTGCTGGCCATTACAGGAACATCAACATCTTCTGCATTCAAATTATTTAGAATACCACTAAAATTTATTCATTAGGACTTGTGTTAGTAATTCTTGGATTATTTGGGATTTAATTCATAATACCGTAAGTTCTTCGTATGTTTCACTTTGTATTCTGGGGAAATAAATATTTTGTTGAAATTTATCAAGCTTGTTGCTTCTCACTCTTTTCTATTACTTATTTTAAGACTACAGTGTTGTAATACTATGTAATAACTGCATATTTATATTGGTTATTGCATGGCTATACTTCTATCAATTTGTCCCCTACAGGAATCTTGACTAACTGTGCTCTATCATAACAATAAGAAAGCGATTTCACAGCAGTACACTCAAACTCTGCAATTTAAGATACTTAATACAAAAAGCAATTTTGCCATGCATGTTACAAGCCAAGTTCAACTTTTTTCTGTGCATGACCTTGACCTTTTAAGCCTAAAATCGATAGGTTTCTTCCTTGTCGCAAATGCTAACAACTTACAAAGCACTGCTAAATGATACAGTAATGAACTAGGGAACAGATGGGGAGCCAGAGATGAATCATGAAATCATGAAGTTTGATAACTGTAATTAATATGCCTGAGAAATTCATAATTTATGAACAGTGCCTGAAAAATAACCTTGAACAAGTTAAGCAAAATCTGTGAAGCATGAAATATAGGCCAAGGAAACCCACAATTCATAATAACCCCAAAAAAGATCTATATCCTTACCACAATTCATAATACCATAAACAATGCCAGAGACACGATCTTAAACACAAAATTGTAACAAAATCTCTGAAATATCCTAATGTGGTTAAGTGTGACCTTTTGCAATAATATGATATTAGCATGAAGTGACTGAAAAACAAACTTTTAGAAATTTAAGTTAAATCAGTGACAAAACAAACGCAGGCCATAGTGACTTACAACTGCCTGTGTTCTCCTTAAAGACATGCATATGCTCACCAATCCCATTATAATAAAAAAATGTAATTGATGCCATGTTTGACACAGTCATAACAAATTCGTTTAAATTTTCAAGGTCTTCCAAAAGAATTTGTTCTACTGGAAATTTAACTTTACTAGGATACGTTTTTATCACTGCACAGCAAAAAAAAAAAAAAGAAGAAAATATACACAAGAGATGCTACTCCATGTACTATTATGTTACGCTTCATTTGTTTGACCCAATTTTATCCCTCCTTTTTCATGTATTCTTAATTTTTTTAAAATAATAACAAAGAATTTGGAATTTAAAATAGGATTTTATTCAGTTTTGTTGTTTTGTATTCCCTCAGATATATTCAATAAGTTTTGAGAAGAATTCAGAGTTTTTAATCAAAATGAGGATAAAACCAAATTTTTCAAAAGTTTTTTTTGAAAAACCTTCAAATTCGAAGATTTTTCAAGGTTGTATGAACCATGGATGTAAAATCCAAAGTCATGAACTTAGTGCATAAGTTCTAACAACTGTGGTTTCATGTAATTAAAAGCTGACTTTTCTGGGCCCTTCTTGGGATTGGTGCCATGATACCTACTCCAAAATGGAATTTTAGACCTAGGAAGCAAGACTGTTCGAGGTGCAATTATTCTACAATGATGTATATGCTTGTACATGGGTATATGCTTGTACATGGGTAGATGCTTCTACATGGGTAGATGCTTGTACATGGGTATATGCTGTACATGGGTATATGCTTGTACATGGGTATATGCTTGTACATGGGTATATGCTTGTACATGGGTAGATGCTGTACATGGGTATATGCTGTACATGAGTAGATGCTTGTACATGGATATATGCTGTACATGGGTATATGCTTGTACATGGGTAGATGCTGTAAATGGGTATATGCTGTACATGGGTATATGCTTGTACATGGGTATATGCTGTACATGGGTAGATGCTTGTACATGGGTATATGCCGTACATGGGTATATGCTTGTACATGGGTATATGCTGTACATGGGTATATGCTGTACATGGGTAGATGCTTGTACATGGGTACATGCTGTACATGGGTATATGCTTGTACATGGGTATATGCTGTACATGGGTATATGCTTGTACATGGGTATATGCTGTACATGGGTAGATGCTTGTACATGGGTATATGCTTGTACATGGGTATATGCTGTATATGGGTATATGCTGTACATGGGTACATGATTGTACATGGGTATATGCTTGTACATGGGTATATGCTGTACATGGGTATATGCTTGTACATGGGTGGATGCTTGTATATGGGTACATGCTGTACATGGGTACATGCTTGCACATGGGTATGTGCTGTACATGGATATATGCTTGTACATGGGTATATGCTGTACATGGGTATATGCTTGTACATGGGTAGATGCTTGTACATGGGTATATGCTGTACGTGGGTACATGCTTGAACATGGGTATATGCTTGTACATGGGTATATGCTGTACATGGGTATATGCT
>JAECUM010032032.1:0-17947 GCA_016617855.1 Megalonaias nervosa
AATACTTGGCCTGAAGAGGATTTGGTGGTATGGGCAAGAGAGCTAGAACTCTATCACCAAGCTGAAAACTCCTTTCCTTTGAGTTTTTATAATAAGTTAATTTCATTTTTGACTGAGTAGAGTGCAGATTCGCTTTTGCGACCTCACAAGCCTTTGACAAGTTATATTTAAAATTAGAAACATAATCAAGAAAATTAAATTCAGTATCTCCATTAGAAAGACGTTTCTCTTTCAACAATTTGAATGGTCCACGCACAGTGTGTAAGAAAACTAGTTCAAATGGACTGAATCCTAAAGATTCTTGAACTGACTCCCTAACAGCAAACAAAATTAAATGAATGCCTTCATCCCAATCTTCATCCGTATCAAAGCAATATGATCGAATCATATTTTTCAAAGTGTAATGAAATCTTTCTAAAGCCCCTTGGATCTCAGGGTGATAGGCAGAAGATTTGAATTGTTGAATGTCTAATTCATACATAACTTGCTGGAAAATTCCAGACATGAAATTTGACCTTTGACCAGACTGGACAGGTTTGAGAACGCCAAATTGAGTTTAAAAAACCCCACTTTATCAAAGCTTTTACTATAGTTTTGGTTTTAATATTCCTCAAAGGAATTGCCTCTGGGAATCTTGTTGAAGCACACATAATGGTCAACAAATATTGCTTGCCTGACTTGGTCTTAGGTAAGGGACCAACACAGTCTACCATAATTCTGCTAAATGGTTCCTCAAATGCAGGAATTGGTTGCAGATAAGCCTTAGGTATCTTCTGATTGGGCTTTCCTACCATTTGACAAGTATGACAAGATCTACAGTATTTACAAACATCACTTTTGATTTTTGGCCAATAAAAGTGAGTCAAGATCTTGTGATCAGTCTTATTAATCCCTATATGACCAGCCAAAGGAGTTTCATGGGCCAATCTAAGTATTTCCTGTCTGTAAGATTTTGGAACTACAATTTTATAGTTCACTGACCATTCGTCACCAGCAGGTACCTCGGGAGGTTTCCATTTTCTCATAAGAATTCCATTTTTAATCAAATAACAGACAGGTACTTCAGTGGCTTCAGTTTCACTAATGGCCCTCTGAAACAAACAGGAGATCTTAGGATCTTTTTCCTGTTCGACGACAAGTGATTGTCGTTTGTCACCCTGATTAGAAAAAAGAGAATGAGTAGTTAAAAGAGGATCACTGTGATCAATACCTTTTGATTGATCCAAACAAGTAGTGAAAGTGACCTCATCAAAAGCCTGACCAATACATATGGCAGCTGAAGGAATGTTTTCCTTATCAAAATCATTCTCAAGAGCTTTCTTTGCCATAGCTCTAGTAACCGCACAAGCTGGGTAAACAACAGGGAATTCTTTTTCAATAGGATCAACTTTCTGATCCAAAGAAGGTTTGTCTGGTACAAGGGGATTAACCACAACCTTGTCTCCAGCTAGGTCGTTGCCTAGTAATAAATGAATGCCCTCAACGGGTAAAGAAGTCACTATTCCGACTGTCACAGGTCCTGAAACTAAGTCTGATGACAAATTGACAGAATGGAGAGGAACATTAACAAAGCCGCACTCTACTCCCTGAATGATAACACTCTTATTAGAATAGGACTTCTCAGAAAAAGGCAAAGTACCTGATAATAAAAGACTGAGAAGCTCCTGTATCCCTTAAAATTTTAATAGGGATAGGATTGGCCAAATCACCCAAGAGTGATATAGAACCCTTCCACATGAATGGTTCATAATTCTCCATAATAAAATCAGACTGGGGTTTATTAGACCCAACAAATGTATTGCTTTCAATACATGACCGTGACCTTGTCCTCTTAGAAATAAGAGTATCTGGGATAGGTCTATCTTGATTCTGATGTTTATATTTCAATTTGAAGCAATCAGAAATAATGTGTCGTTTTATCTTGCAATAGGTACACGTAGGAAGAGACAAGGATTTAGAATCAAGCTTATCATAAGCTTGATTTTTAAAAGTTGTGCCAGATTAAGTTTTAGAAGGAGTCGTATTAGGCTGAAATACCTTTTTACCAGTAGACTGCTGTATGAAAGACTTGCTTACAACAGAAACTTTATGAGTTAAGGAATACTTATCAGCAGCACAAGCAGCATCTTCCAAGGTTTCGATCTGATGCTCTTCAAGATGATTTTTAATGTAGCTATGGACACAGTTCTTGAACTCTTCAAGTAATACAAGTTGTTTGAGACTGTCATAATCATGATCAGCTTTCTCGGCTATGCACTATCTAACAAATAACTGCTCTGTTTCTCTTGCGAATTCGACATCAGTCTTGTCAGTTGATTTTCTAGAATTCCTGAATTTTTGCCGATAAGCCTCAGGAACTAACTCATAACCCTTCAAGATACAGTCTTTAACCAAATAATAGTCAGCACTCTGCTCTAGTGACAGTGAAAAATAAACATCATTAGCTCTACCTGTAAGTACACATTGTAATAATAGAGTCCAATGCTCCCTTGGCCACTTCAAATTTTCCGCAATTTTTTCAAAACGAGGAAAATATCTGTCTACTTCTTTTTCCAGAGAACGGGGAACTAACTTGATATTTTTGAAAACATCAAAAGTAGAGGAGTGTTTTCCTTTTGCCACTATTATTCCTTTAACCGAATTTGAAATTCCCTTTCATCCTTCTCTCTTTGCATTTGCATATTTAGGTTTTATTTCTCAAACTGCATTTGTCTTTCCTCCCTTTTTCTTTCCATTTGTATCATTTCTATCTGAAACTGAACCTATCTTATCTCTAATTCCAAATTTTTTAGCTGGACTTCCATTTTCAAAATGTCCAAACACTGCTGGGTAAAATTTTAAAAAATTCTCTACTTTTGATGATATTGTGATAAAAAAACCTGTTGATTCCGCTAAAAATTTCAAACAAAATGTGAATTAGTACTTGGGATTTAAAATATTCTGAGAACTAGGGGAATTAAAATTTCAAAAAACAATTTTCTGAAACATTTTAGCCAAAATTCATATATCCCAAGGACGAGACCACAATTTTCCTTTGTTACGTGTAGGCTCGTACAAAAGGAACGAAAGAAAAGAGTGAAGTTAACAAGCTTTGTAAATTTAACAAAATAATTTATTTCCCTAGAAAACAAGATACAAATATGAAATAGGACCTACGGTTTGTGAATATAATCCAAAAATTAATCCTAGAATTCAAAAATATAAGTCCTATCACTAAAAATTTCTAATTGAATCCAAGTTCGAATCTCGATGAAGTTCCAATATGGAAGGCGATGACGTCCTCTATAACCAGTTTGTGCTGATGTGTCAACAGTACCTTGTTGAGTCACCAAGAATATAATTCCAGCTTTAGAATTCCGAGTAATTTAGTAAATGTCGTTGTCCAAGAATTTCGATGAAGAAAAGTATTTTCCAGGGTGAATAAATTATTTTAAATAAAAAGAAACTCAATTCAAATGGCAACAACAGGAATACCTTTCAGCCTCAAGGTATTATTTTACAACTGACCAAAATTCACTGAGATTGAGAATTAAACCCAACTAAAACGTCATTTCAGACCCGCGTGATGGGTCACGTGGTCACCAACTACAAGTCAATTAGCACGTAGGCTAGAATAGCCCCAACTAAGAATCTGATTCCCACACTTTAAATGAATTTAAAAATAAAACTGTTTACAACAGAGCTAACACGTGGTCTGAACATGACCTTGGTAATGACCAATCATTTTCACAAAATCGGAACCAAGGTCAAGAACTAGGTCAGCTAAAAATATGATGTACCAATATTTTTGCGTTCTAATCAGGCTAAAAGAACTGAACTAAATTTGCTGGGAAAAATGTCAAATTCAGTAAAAGTATTATCCTTACAATACAATGCAATAAAACAAAACTAAAATAAAAAGAAATTTAAAACTAACACAGAAATAATTTAATTACATATACGTAACACATCCCCCATAAAGAAAAAGAAAGATTTATGTAATAAAGCTTTCTTTTTTCCATATGTAAATTATAAATGAGGTAAAAAAAATACATAAGAAGAACTCTTATGAATTATACAAAGTGTACATGAAATAATATTTCTATACACGGGAAAGTGCATCTGCAATTAAATTATCCTTTCCCTTGATATGCCTGATGTCAATACTATATTCTTGTAAAAACAAACTCCACCTTAATAATCCTTAATTTTTATTTTTTATCTTGTCGATGAAAATAAGGGGGTTGTGATCACTAAACACAACAACCGGGGAAGGAGCTGAACTAATGTAAACTTCAAAATGCTGTAATGCCAATATTAAAGCCAAGCATTCCTTCTCGACTGTTGAATAATTTCTTTGGTGCTTATTTAATTTCTTAGAGAAATAGCACACTGGATGATCAACACCATTTCTATCTTCTTGAATCAATACTGCTCCAACCCCAACATCACTCGCATCAACAGATAGTTTAAAAGATTTTCTGAAATTTGGAGCTGTAAGAACCGGCGCACTTTTAAGTATGGCTTTTAACCTATCAAAAGTCTGCTGACATTTTTCAGTCCAAACAAACTTGTTTTTCTTGCTCACCAAGTTTGTCAGGGGTTCAGTAATATTAGAAAAATTGGAACAAAATTTCCGATAGTATCCGGCCATACCCAAAAATCTCATCAGTTGCTTTTTACTGACAGGCACAGGGAAATCAGAGATAGCCTCGACCTTAGCATCTATAGGTTTAATTTGTCCATGTCCCACAATATGTCCTAGAAATAGAAATGTCACACAAGCACTGCAGAACTAACTCACTTTTAGATAAACCGATTGTCAAACTTGCATCACTGAGTCTGTCAAAGAATTTCCGAATTGTTGCTAGATGTTCTTTCCAGGTGTCTTTGTAGATGATGACATTATCAATGTAAGCATCACAATTATCTAGACCACAGGTAATCATATTCATCTAACGTTGAAAGGTACTTGGAGAACCCTTCATCCCTAACGGCATTACTTTATATTGATAGAGTCCATCTGGAGTCACAAATGCCGAAATTTCCTTTGCCCATTCCGTTAGTGGAATTTGCCAAAATCATTTCAGAAGGTCAAATTTGGTGACGTACTTGGCATTTCCAATTTTATCAATACAATCATCGATTCTTGGTAATGGAAATGAATCTGTTTTCGTCACACTGTTCACCTTCCTATAATCAGTGCACATACGGAAAGTTTTATCTGGTTTCGGAACATGGTCAACTCCAGTCACTTTTACTGGGCTCTATGAAATCATTCTTCAGTAAATACTGAATTTCCTTTTCAAGTATTCCTGTTTGAGAGGGTTCATCCTGTATGGGTGTTGTTTCACAGGTTTAGAATTTATAATTTCAACGTCATGAAAAATTTTGTTTGTCCTCGTAGGAACATCTGGAAATCAGTGCTCATATTCAAATAATAGCTGTTTAAGTTCATTCTTTTCCTGTTGTTGTAAATGTAAAAGTTTCTGGTCCAGATTTTTCATAATTTCCGAATTCCAAAGATTTGTCGCTCCAAAATCAATAGAGTCCGATTGAATTCTTTCACTTAAATCCTCAATGAGTGGGACAGGTACAACTAAATTAATTGCATGATTTACTTGGCTGTCTCTTTCAATATTCTCCTTTAACATGTTAATGTGGAAAAGTTGTTTTTGTTTTCGCCTCCCAGGAGTATTTATGATGTAATTTAAATCATTTACTCTCTTTTCAATCGTGTACGGACCGTAATACTTGGCCTGAAGAGGATTTGGTGGTATGGGCAAGAGAGCTAGAACTCTATCACCAAGCTGAAAACTCCTTTCCTTTGAGTTTTTATAATACCTTAATTTCATTTTTGACTGAGTAGAGTGAAGATTTGCTCTTGCGACCTCACAAGCCTTTGACAAGTTATATTTAAAATTAGATACATAATCAAGAAGATTAAATTCAGTATCTTCATTAGAAAGACGTTTCTTTTTCAACAATTTCAATGGTCCACGCACAGTGTGTCCGAAAACTAGTTCAAATGGACTGAATCCTAAAGATTCTTGAACTGACTCCCTAACAGCAAACAAAATTAAATGAATGCCTTCATCCCAATCTTCATCCGTATCAAAGCAATATGATCGAATCATATTTTTCAAAGTGTAATGAAATCTTTCTAAAGCCCCTTGGATCTCAGGGTGATAGGCAGAAGATTTGAATTGTTGAATGTCTAATTCATACATAACTTGCTGGAAAATTCCAGACATGAAATTTGACCTTTGACCAGACTGGACAGGTTTGAGAACGCCAAATTGAGTTAAAAAAACCCCCACTTTATCAAAGCTTTTACTATAGTTTTGGTTTTAATATTCCTCAAAGGAATTGCCTCTGGGAATCTTGTTGAAGCACACATAATGATCAACAAATATTGCTTGCCTGACTTGGTCTTAGGTAAGGGACCAACGCAGTCTACCATAATTCTGCTAAATGGTTCCTCAAATGCAGGAATAGGTTGCAGATGAGCCTTAGGGATCTTCTGATTGTGCTTTCCTACCATTTGACAAGTATGACAAGATCTACATTATTTACAAACATCACTTTTGATTTTTGGCCAATAAAAGTGAATCAAGATCTTGTGATCAGTCTTATTAATTCCTATATGACCAGCCAAAGGAGTTTCATGGGCCAAACTAAGTATTTCCTGTCTGTAAGATTTTGGAACTACAATTTGATAGTTCACTGACCACTCGTCACCAGCAGGTACCTCATAAGAATTCCATTTTTAATCAAATAACAGACAGGTACTTCAGTGGCTTCAGTTTCACTAATGGCCCTCTGAAACAAACAGGAGATCTTAGGATCTTTTTCCTGTTCGACGACAAGTGATTGTCGTTTGTCACCCTGATTAGAAAAAAGAGAATGAGTAGTTAAAAGAGGATCACTGTGATCAATACCTTTTGATTGATCCAAACAAGTAGTGAAAGTGACCTCATGAAAAGCCTGGCCAATACATGTGACAGCTGAAGGAATATTTTCCTTATCAAAATCATTCTCAAGAGCTTTCTTTGCCATAGCTCTAGTAACTGCACAAGCTGGGTAAACAACAGGGAATTCTTTTTCAATAGGATCAACTTTCTGATCCAAAGAAGGTTTGTCTGTACAAGGGGATTAACCACAACCTTGCCTCCTGCTAGGTCGTTGCCTAGTAATAAATGAATGCCCTGAACGGGTAAAGTAGACACTATTCCGACTGTCACAGGTCCTGAGACTAAGTCTGATGACAAATTTACACAATGGAAAGGAACATTAACAAAGCCGCACTCTACTCCCTGAATGATAATACTCTCATTAGAATAGGACTTCTCAGAAAAAGGCAAAGTACCTGATAATAAAAGACTGAGAAGCTCCTGTATCCTTTAAAAGTTTAATAGGGATAGGATTGGCCAAATCACCCAAGAGTGATATAGAACCCTTCCACATGAATGGTTCATAATTCTCCATAATAAAATCAGACTGGAGTTTATTAGACCCAACAAATGTATTGCTTTCAATACATGACCGTGACCTTGTCCTCTTAGAAATAAGAGTATCTGGGATAGGTCTATCTTGATTCTGATGTTTATATTTCAATTTGAAGCAATCAGAAATAACGTGTCGTTTTATCTTGCAATAGGTACACGTAGGAAGAGACAAGGATTTCGAATCAAGCTTATCATAAGCTTGATTTTTAAAAGTTGTGCCAGATTAAGTTTTAGAAGGAGTCGTATTAGGCTGAAATACCTTTTTACCAGTAGACTGCTGTATGAAAGACTTGCTTACAACAGAAACTTTATGAGTTAAGGAATACTTATCAGCAGCACAAGCAGCATCTTCCAAGGTTTCGATCTGATGCTCTTCAAGATGATTTTTAATGTAGTTATGGACACAGTTCTTGAACTCTTCAAGTAATACAAGTTGTTTGAGACTGTCATAATCATGATCAGCTTTCTCGGCTATGCACTATCTAACAAATAACTGCTCTGTTTCTCTTGCGAATTCGACATCAGTCTTGTCAGTTGATTTTCTAGAATTCCTGAATTTTTGCCGATAAGCCTCAGGAACTAACTCATAACCCTTCAAGATACAGTCTTTAACCAAATGATAGTCAGCACTCTGTTCTAGTGACAGTGAAAAATAAATATCATTAGCTCTACCTGTAAGTACACATTGTAGTAATAGAGTCCAATGCTCCCTTGGCCACTTCAAATTTTCCGCAATTTTTTCAAAACGAGGAAAATATCTGTCTACTTCTTTTTCCAGAGAACGGGGAACTAACTTGATATTTTTGAAAACATCAAAAGTAGAGGAGTGTTTTCCTTTTGCCAGCTATAATTCCTTTAACCGAATTTGAAATTCCCTTTCATCCTTCTCTCTTTGCATTTGCATATTTAGGTTTTATTTCTCAAACGGCATTTGTCTTTCCTCCCTTTTTCTTTCCATTTGTATCATTTCTATCTGAAACTGAACCTATCTTATCTCTAATTCCAACTTTTTTAGCTGGACTTCCATTTTCAAAATGTCCAAACACTGCTGGGTAAAATTTTAAAAAATTCTCTACTTTTGATGATATTGTGATAAAAAAACCTGTTGATTCCGCTAAAAATTTCAAACAAAATGTGAATTAGTACTTGGGATTTAAAATATTCTGAGAACTAGGGGAATTAAAATTTCAAAAAACAATTTTCTGAAATATTTTAGCCAAAATTCATATATCCCAAGGACGAGACCACAATTTTCCTTTGTTACGTGTAGGCTCGCACAAAAGGAACGAAAGAAAAGAGTGAAGTTAACAAGCTTTGTAAATTTAACAAAATAATTTATTTCCCTAGAAAACAAGATACAAATATGAAATAGGACCTACGGTTTGTGAATATAATCCAAAAATTAATCCTAGAATTCGAAAATATAAGTCCTATCACTAAAAATTTCTAAATGAATCCAAGTTCGAATCTCGATGAAGTTCCAATATGGAAGGCGATGACGTCCTCTATAACCAGTTTGTGCTGATCTGTCAACAGTACCTTGTTGAGTCACCATGAATATAATTCCAGCTTTAGAATTCCGAGTAATTTAGTAAATGTCGTTGTCCAAGAATTTCGATGAAGAAAAGTATTTTCCAGGGTGAATAAATTATTTTAAATAAAAAGAAACTCAATTCAAATGGCAACAACAGGAATACCTTTCAGCCTCAAGGTATTATTTTACAACTGACCAAAATTCACTGAGATTGAGAATTAAACCCAACTAAAACGTCATTTCAGACCCGCGTGATGGGTCACGTGGTCACCAACTACAAGTCAATTAGCACGTAGGCTAGAATAGCCCCAACTAAGAATCTGATTCCCACACTTTAAATGAATTTAAAAATAAAACTGTTTACAACAGAGCTAACACGTGGTCTGAACATGACCTTGGTAATGACCAATCATTTTCACTCAGTGTTTACAAAATCGGAACCAAGGTCAAGAACTAGGTCAGCTAAAAATATAATGTACGAATATTTTTGCGTTCTAATCAGGCTAAATGAACTGAACTAAATTTACTGGAAAAATGTCAAATTCAGTAAAACATATTATCCTTAATATAATAAAACAAAAAAAAATAAAAAATAAAAAAATAAAAATATAAAAAAATAAAAAAAATTTCAATCTAGCACAGAAATAATTTAATTACATATACGTAACAATTCGAGAAGTGGTTCCAGGGGACCTTGACAACTTCACGAGATCGCTCTTGATCTGACCAGCCACGGATAGCGTTCCAGTGACATTGACATTTCTAGACACAGATCCACCTGTTTTATCATATTTAACAGCAGTGTTACTTCGAAATTTGCCCCCGTCAGAGGATGAGAAGATCCAGCAGCAGGTGAGGGAAGCCCGTATAAAATTATTCCACCCATGTTGAGATTTCCCGTCATAATTCCGCTGGACAGGGATAATTTAACTGAAAGACATGAGACCAGCGTGAGGCATGAGCATCTGGAGGTGGATAACTTATATCATCCGAATTCGTGATGCTTAGACCGCTCATATTCAGATTACCTTGCATGGAGTCGCCTGCATGATTGACTTTCTTATTCAGCTCATCCTGTGGGGTTGTGCTGCAGCCGGATCCGATATGCGTTCCAAAGGAAGTGTAGGACATGATTAATATGAAAAAATGAATATCATTACTTTTGATACCATGACGAAGACGAAAACACACCATTTTTGGCTGCCGGATTGACATTACATGACTGTAGGTGCTACAGGCCGAGGTAAAACTAATCTGCTTATGAACGTGCTGCTGAACAACATGCTTCATTACGATCGCGTGATCATTTATACTCTTAATCCTCACCAGGAGAAATACAGATAGTTCTCCGAGTTTAGCGAGTCTCTGGGGAAAAACGGTGCTAAGGAATACACCGAAAGCACTGATTCCGGAAAACAAAGTGGTCAAGACATCATCCTGTGGAGAAGCAGGATTCGGACACGCACAAAATTATTGTGTTTGACGAGATAAAAATCGATCATGAAAACATGACCAAAATTTACGAGTATTTTTCATTGTAGCAAGTTAGCATTGTGACAATATTTACTTAACTCAGTCTTATTACGACGTTCCCATCAGGCGAAACACGGAATGTTTTATGTTGTTTTCTGGAGATATTGACGAGATCGCGAGAGACCACTGTAGCGGCATCACCGCCAAAGAATTCAAAGAGTGTTACACCGCAGCGACGTCTGGATGTAAGCATGATCTTGTTACGTTTCATCGTGATGCAGAAAGTATACCAGAGAAATATCGAAAAGGCTTTGATGAATTTTATGTTCCTACGTGCGTCTGATGTGCTATGTCTACTGTCGTCGGTATAACACCATGTCAGTTGAAAAGATCGCCAGCATACGTCAGCGTGATGACGTGCTCAGAAAATGTCTAGCAACGGGCGGCGTTACTTCAGAAGGTCAGCTAGGATAAAGTAGGTCAAAAGGTGCTTCAACGCGATGTCGCTCAGGAGTTTCTTAAACCTGTCACTCAGGCATTAGCCAAACAACAGGAAATCGATGCTGCTCAACAAATCAGACTCCTGGAAAACCTGACGAATCTCTAGGAACAGCAAGCGGATCAGATCAAAGCCGCGCTGGACACACTGACCAGAGTCAGCAGACTAGATCAAGCTAAAGAGATAGAGGAGTATCTGAAAACGACCATCGACAGATTACAACGCATCGTGAGAAAGCGTAAAAAAGAAAACAATCTCGAGGAAAAAGAATTTTTAGCCCAGGAGATTTATGCTGATGTGAGGGAAGAAGAGAAGAAGACGATATTGAGTGTTCGCGGTGGATCTGGAATCACCTACTACACAAATCCAACTAAGATCGTGGAACGGTTAACAATACTGATAGCTTCTAAACGAGCAGTTAATGCTGGTGTGGAAGTCGATAGCGAGATGGTGGAAATCTTAAATCATATTCTGGAGAATGCTCTGCTCACGACGGAGCAGTACCAGATTTTGTATGAGAATTTGATCGGTTAACAGTGGTGAAGTGTTGTACACCTCCATAAAGTTGTTCCGGTGAAATGTAACAGCGCTAGCATAGTGAAATAAGAAGATGTCTCTTAGCGATACCATACTGTTATTCGATTCACGTTCAGTTAATTCCACGGTGAAATATAATCCTCCACTAGAATTAGATCCAACGGTGACGTACGATTTCTGCTGAAATATGGAATAGCTTTTTTAACGTGACAGCAAGTAACAATCAGTTTCTGTATTGGACCAGTGCCCTGTAACAGACGATCACGATTTCCCCAGGTCGATATAACATTACTGATATCACCACAGAAATTTCATGACTAATTAGAGCTAATGGACATAATGCTGAAAAATATCAAAATCGAACCTAATTATTCTACACTTCGTACCAGGATCATATTATAAGGCGGATATCGTATTGGATTTGATATTTCTAATTCGATTGGATCTCTACTGGGTTTTAGCATGGGTACTGTTTTATCAGGAAATGGGGTGTACGAAGGAGATTTACCTGTCAATATCACTGACGTGAGCAGTTTACTCATTAACTGGTCGATCACACAAGGATCATTATCCTCCATAGGATCGGCCTCCAATGTGATTTATTCTACAGCGATTAATATACCTCCTGGATCGCTCTTAAAAATTATTCCCAATCCTTTTTGTTTATTATCCCATTGTGAACACGTATGCGAGTTCTGAGATTACCACGTGGCTCACCGATCAGTCGACAACAACAAGGAAAGAATCACGTATTATCTGCATGTGAGACGTAAAGTCATGTGGAGACACAACGCGTCTTTGGCAGAATAGCTGCCCGCGACGTGAGCAACAACGTGGTCAGAGTCTCATAAAGACACAAGACGCAAACGTCTCCAGGGTAGGTCGCCGACTTAAAAACAGTATCTGTCAAGCATAACACATGAAATCATAATGCAGAGCACGACTCAAAATCGTAGATGGATTTTTATCCACGTTGTTTTCATCGATTCGATCAGCATCGCCTGGTCTTGCCTCTAAAGCCGCACCCATTGCTCTTAAATTCGTAGAAGCTGGAGCCACCGGAACATCCACAGGATCTTGAAAACAAGGTAAACGCACTGGCAACGACTCCTGTTGCAGTTTCTGCTTTTGGTAACATTACATCAGGTTATGGATTAAAAAGATTATGCTGAGATGGCAGCACTGAAAAACTCTGTTTCCTGCAGCTGTAGGACAGTGTGATTTTATCGCGATCCACGATGTGGACAGTGTGATTTTATCACTATGCGATTTTTATCGCATAGCCATTAGTATACAAAAACCATGTATTCGAGATTTACGCCCGATTACTTGAGGCTGAACGGTGATACACCCGTCGACGATCCCACGACGGAGTACCAGTATGTAGAGTATCATGATACGAATATCACTAATCTCAACGAGAGCACGCACAGAAAAATAGAAACGCGTGACTAGGATGTGTATTTGCTTCCTCATAAAGCTTCCGTGGAAATCCGAGATAAAATCCAGTCTGCTGTAGGAGAAGGAGATTATGCCGCTAATGCTCGGATCACGCTGCAGAACAACTATTTGGCCTTTATTTAAATCAGCACAGTAGCAGCTGAACAATTAGACCGTGGAAGAAATCAATGGTTATTTACTACAAGCTAGCACGATCCTTAATTTAATAATTCTAGCGATGATTACATGCGATCATGTGTTACCAACACGTGGTGGTTTAAAGACACGAGTACTGTTGCTGCCAAAAGTATTGAATTTCTGCCACGACAGATATGCTTTCTGTAGCTGGTGTTCAATCAAACACAGGTGACCACGTCGTGGAGAGTCGCCACGAATCCAGGTTGGAACTTCCGAGACATGTGTTTGTGTCCTTTCAGTAAGCAGCACGACGTGAAAATCAGATGGGAAACAAGCATATTTTCGACAACTTAAGTTTATCTAGTATTCTTGTTCGTATCAATCCAAGGCAATATCCAGAACGAGAACTGGAGTTTTATTTTGCTGAGGTTACAAGAAATTACTCACGTGCGTACTTAATACTCACGGAGGGCATACAAAAATACCAACATTCAGATACTGGCACGCAGGTGTCGCCGGATGAATTTGCATAGTTGTCTCCTATTTTCCATTTTGATGTGTCTGAACCTTCAGAGCGTCTCAAGGATTCTCCGGCAGATATTGAAATCAAGTGGACTATTGCTAATCCTGGTGCAGATTATGTCTGTTACGCGTTGGTGACATGATACCAGTTTATAACGCTGAATGTGATTAACGGAAAAATGAATGTAATTTTGTAACAACGATCAATTGTGCAAAATGCAAGACATCTTCAGCTGTTTAAATTGTGCAAACCACTTTTATACAACAATGCCTCAAAGTTGATCACAACGCGGTCAAAAGAGCAAAAAGACTGAAAGAAAAAACACTTCAGGTGGTTCTATTGCCAGCGCTATAGTCCCATTCGTCAAAACGTTTGTACCTAAATTATAAAGCTACTTCCACTGGGTCTTCCTGCAGCTTCTGGAGCTGTCACTGGAGCATCACAAAAAGCGGCGTTGGGTAATGGATTTGCCCGAAACGGTGTTTCCCGCAATGGAATGCATAAAAAACGCTTTATCATAACATCATCCATGGGTTATGGCATCCGTGGATATGACAACAAAGCTGCTGGAAACAGGGGGCGTAAAAAAATAATAGCATCTGATTAACATAGAGCAAAACAATGTCTTACTTACAAGTAGAATTAACGCTGTCGCCGCAGCAGAATAAAAATATTTCTGCAGCAGCTCAACATCAGAGAACGATATCGACTAAACTTAGCTCGGCAGCATTAACAGAACCTGACAAGCTTATGCTGACTAACAGACCGGCTGCATCTGTGATGAAACATGCCGCCATTCACAAGGACTTGTTCTCAAATTGTGTGCGTCTCAACTTTCAAAAACGAGGAGGGTTTATCAAACCACTGTTAGCTGCTTTTGCTGAAACTCTTCTTCTAGGATTACTCAGTATTGGAAGAGGACTTCAACTTCTCGAACTACACATGAAAAAGGCATTTACCGCAAGGGACATGGTCGAAAAAAAAAATGAAATTAGCGACTGCTGCGTTATACAACTTTTGATATTAAGAGAAAGTTATGACTAAGCGTTGGGAATTTCAGATGTGTGTTTTCCAAGGATCAACTGCCAGATCAAATCTACCACGACGAGAGCTGTGAGATTTATCTTCAAAATTATTATGAGGGATCCGGAACTCATTGGGAAGCTGTGTATAACGATCCACAGCAGTGCGATGTGGAGTGCTTTGATTCCTTTGGTTTACATTCTCCAGATAAAATGATATGATGCTTAAAAAGGATGTTAATGAAAATACCTGTGGATGGTACTGTATTTTTTATATCCAGCAGAGATACAGCGAACATTACCTGTCGCAGCAATCTTACCGCTGTTACAGCTACATCATCGGTTGGTGGATAGATAAAACAATAATCCAATCATGCAACAACAATCCAATCATGAACTCGTTGTGTCTCAAGTGTGAAGCTAAAACGGGTAGTAAAAACCCACAGAGGTGGTCACTGAAAATACTCGCTTCATGTTCAAGGCGTTCTGCGAGGTATGTGGCGAAGATTGTGACGGGTCGGGCAGCAGTTCTGCTTCCTATGTCGCAGTTACAGGCGACATAGTCGCACACGCAGATGCTATGTACCTTTTTCTGTATAAAATAAATGCATCACTGTCATTGCAGACACTACGATCTGGACACGAGCTGCGAGGACCTTCGGATAGAACGAAATAAGTGTGGGAGATTGTAAAAAATGTGGTGAGAGTCAGATCATAGGTAGTACTATTGATATCCATAAACTTATCGGAAATCTTCCAAGACCACGCGGAGGATGGACATTACCAGGACACAAATATACTGAACCATGGAACCCGCTAGAAAAACAACTAGATGAGAACGCTCACCCTCTGCCATGGTGTGAAACCTTGTAATGACGTGGATGTCATTGCCATGCAGCATGATATTTGTTACAGAGATCATTCAGACGATTAGGCAGGATGTGACAAAATCATGCTGAGGGACTTAAGGGAACTCAAACCCAAAAATTTCAGAGAACGTGTGGACCGCTTAAGTGGGAGTGTACCACGCATGATTCCTGATGTGGGTGTAACGGACTTGTCAAAGTTGTCAGAATCGGAGATGCTCGCTGAAGACCTTCACAAACCCGCTCGCAAGCATTTTCCACACCGCAGAGTCATTGCTTTGACGGTAGACGATCTCTGGTCTGCTAATCTCGTCGACATGAGGGATTACAGAATCGACAACTGAGCGCCTCCGAATAATTATATCGTACGCATCTGACACCTTTTTACCAGAGACTGGTTTAAATTTCGATGCATACTCTGGAAGTCCCATTACCTCAAAAATACGCTTAAACACATAATCAAATTTGATAAATTTCTGACGACCTGGAAGCAACACTCTCGTCATCAAGTTAAGCAACTGACAAAACTGATATCGCTGGGATGCTGATAAATTAAATCGCTTTAACTTATTCTGTATATGGTACTGCTGCTTATATCTCTGAGTGGGTCTCTGATGTCTGTGATACCGTCTCCTCCATTGGTCATCCTCATACTCATCTATGTCCACATATAAAATATCATCTCTGGGATATAACAAAAATCATGATTCACAAAAGCCACAGCCTCATCAAAACGTTTCAACACATCCTCATAGTTATCCATCACAACTGTGGACGATGGAGACTGCAAAGTCTCCCCTGTCTGCAGAGAAGACTGACAACGATTCATACATAATCGCAGATAAAGAGCTTCCATCATTATAATAATAATAATAATAATAATAATAATAATAATAATAATAATAAACCTCTAATACATGTTCACTCACACCCCTTAAACAGCCCAGAACCCACACTTTACTTTATCCCTTTTGTCACTGTTTTTTCTTTGCATACATGTGCAGAACCACACCATTTTATACTTTTTGAGTTTCTCAAGACCACCACGTCTTCTTCTACTGAGTGACCCTCCCCCCCACACACACACACAAAGTGGCCCAGAACCCCCACTTTTCTATACTACTGTCATGAGCATGGCAAGTTTGATCAATCGCATTCACTGGAAATTCGCCAACTTCTGGTTGATTTTTTTCGTTAAGTCTGATATCAAGTCATGTTCCAGGACCACAGTAATTATATCCCGGAAGATATTTTTCACACGGATACTTACCCCATTGAGTTCCTCGTAATCTCACGAGTGCAGCAGCAATATCACCACTGCATGAGGTCTCGCGAGACCCCTCAAAATTATATTTCTTATACCGCATTTTACACACATGCCTGTAAGTAAGTGATCGTCTGTTATTCTTCGTCGATGTTGCTCTTAATCCAGTAGTATCCATGGCCGCCTTGCATCGAGCACAATATAGACTCATGATTATAAATGATACATATTCCTACAATATGGACGTGCTTGACTTTTCAGTGACACAAGAGCAAGCACCAGTCAAACATCATCCAGCGTTACCAAATTGTACTCGAGCCATTATCACTGACCCGTCTGGGTCTGGTAAAACTCAGTTTTTTCCTCAACCCGATAATGAGATGGCTCAAATGGGACAAACTTTATTTAGCAGCGTCATCCACAGACGACCAGCGATATCCTCAAGGAATTCAATGAAGTTGCAAATGATTTCCTGTCGCCCGATACAGGTGTTACTGAATTTGTCACTGACATCAATGATGCACAGTCGGTCGAAGATCTTGATGGTAGTATTAATAATTTTGTGGTTACGATGATGTCATGCTTGACAAACAAACAAATCCAGCCAGAATATTTTCACGAGGCAGACATAAAAACACAGATGTCATTTCTGTTACACAGCGGTATGCTCAGATACCCAAAGTGATCAGAGGTAACTAATATTTAGGTTATCTTTAACGGCGTTGACACACATACTGTGCGAAATATTCATCACACTTTGTGTCCAGGCGACATAGACATAAATAAGTTTTAAAACTTCTTTGCACATGCGCAGAGAACTCTACAATAAAAATTTACACGATCCTGCAACATGATATCACATTGGTCTCGGTAAAATCTTTGATTGAGCAACCCGTCAGCGGATATACTAAAATCCACATCAAATTCAATAAACGTGGTGACGTGAGCGGCCCATAACTTTTTACACCCAGCAGAGACCGCATCGGGACGTACTGGACATTAATCTTGTCGCCGGTATTTTGCTCTTCGGTCGGCTTTTGGCAATTACGATCTCAACATTTTTCCAAGGCCCGGATTGTAGAATCGGGGCCTTACGGGGAGTGGTGTGTGTGTTCCCCCACCCCCAAAGGTATGGTTCTTCCCCCCCCCCGCTCCTGGTAATAG
>JAECUM010032033.1:0-50182 GCA_016617855.1 Megalonaias nervosa
ATATATATATAATTATCTGTGGCGAGTGTTATTGTAGTCATAACTTTAATTTTGTACAATGTCAACACATTTCTGGTTTCGTTTTAAAGAAATACTTACACATTCTAGTCTTTGTGGTTCTGTTAAATTTTCCATTGCAGATGTCCTTGTAAGTTCAAAAGTATTAAGTGTTTACCTTTTCGAGCCAAATCTGGTACATTTTTGTGGCAAAGGCTATTGGCTCATAAAACTGTATCCTTTCAGGCTTTTTCTATTTAAAGGCATCAGATATGTCACCTTCGTTTTTCCTTTTCGCCTTTTCAGAGCAAGAGCATATTAAGAGAACATTTATTACTGTCCAAAACTATCGGAATCTATTGCTGCATGTCTTCCATGATTGCATTTGAACAAGGTCTGCCTACGTCTGGTCAACTGCTAACATATATACATTGTAGAAATCTTGCCAGTGTTAGGTATTAGGAGATTGTTCGGTTACGCATTCTTTCATTAGCTGTTAGTTAGTGATGTCACCCTGGATATATATGGTAGCTTTAATTTTAAAAATATTTAAACGTTTCTTCAATCCTTTCAAGCTGGTGAAACATTTCAGTTATGTCATATATGGTTATATGTATGGTATTGAAAAACCTGCAACAACAGCTGGATAGACTATGCACCAAACAGAACGGAAAGTGCCATCCCTGGATTCTATAGAAGAATTCTTGATAATAGTAGGAAGAATTAATATTTTAATACAAACAATACTATCATACAGGTTAGAGAATTATACATATTATATTATACATATATTATACATTATACATATTATATAACAAAACATACACATTATGTAATAATAAATGAACGTCGTATTATAACCAACGTGCAGCATATACCAATTAATGCACATCATAGAATGTAGTTTCATTCAGATGTATTTAAAACGGACCACTTAAGATACATTGGCGCAAATGTGAATTTAGTGGACCTTGTTCTTCCCTAGTTGACTGGTACCTTTTGTTTTTCCTTTTTCTTCACTTTAATTTAAATCACTTTTGTATAATGACTTACATATAACAAGAATTCACGTAACAAATCAGATAACCCGTTTACTAGTATTTGATCAATCATAATTTTGTTCGAACTGTTAGCAAATGTTGTTGAATTTATTGCTTGAGATCTATCTTTGAAAAATTAATTTGGAATTATTATTATTAATTATTATTATTATTATTATTATTATTATTATTATTATTATTATTGCTGTTGTTGTTGTTGTTGTTGTTGTTGCTGCTGCTGCTGCTACTATGTTTTTGTTTTTTTTGCATCTCGTTCTTCTACAGCGACTGCAAAATAATAGTATTAAACGTATTCCGTAGTATCTAGTTAACATCATATTCAGTTGCCGATTTGTAATTACTAATAAAGGGAAATAATCTATTGCATACACTGTCACGACATAGTAATTATCCTCAAGGATGAAATGGAATAATACGGATGCACGTTTTTATTATATGAATAGTCACTTGCATGCGAATATATCGGGATAAATTTCATCATAAATAAGAAATAAAATTTACATTTACACCTTATATAATAAAATGTGACTACAAATAAATTATTCGTGGAAAAATGAATTGTCAGTTAAAACATCTACTTGGTTTAATGAATATAAGTTAGTTATTTTTAATTTTATGAGATATTTCAATAATGTATAATTCTGCCTCAAAGTGTAACTCAGATAATAAAAAATAAATTTGTATTTATCGTATTCAGCAGAATAGGATGATGTATAAGTTACATCATTTTACGTTCCTAGTAAGAGCTCATGTATGAATATATAAAATATTTTGGACTTTTACTGTGCTTTTGAAACTTTGCAAGTCACAAAAATAAATAAAATCAAATAAATTAAAATAAATAAATAAATACAAAATTAAAGCACCATGAATATGTTTTCCCTTGACAGAAGAGCACATACCTTTCTAAAGCATATAGAAACCTATGCTTTATTGATGATTACACAAAATGAAGTATGATCTTTGACTAAAATCAACATGTCATGAAACCGACCTGAATGCCTGATGCACCGTTTGACAACTGCAAAACACGTGTCCTGAAATTGCTTATTCGAGTTGGAGTATACAGTTAAGTGGAGGTGATTATGATCATATCCATGATAACGAATTTAATACCATAGCAAGTTCATTTGTAAAGTGTCATTGCCAACATCGTAATATAAAATACCCGATATTTCGTACCACAGTGTTCATTAGATCATATATTATTAGGCACAAGGAGTCTGGACAAAGGGCTCTGTTGTTCTGCAGTACAGTTGTTTGTCCTTCTGTTTGACTATCGACCGTTATTATTGTGCAATAGCAGATTGGGGGTTAGGGAGGGTTGATATTATTATTTTTGAATAACATTTGATAACATAAGTGCTTGAGAACTGACGTGGCCTTCTGTTCTATGAGTTTTGAGACCTAAATAATTCACGAACTGTTATCGTCAGTCCGACATTACTGTGTGTCACCATCGCCGTCAAGACCTGTCAAATATGTGGAAAACTGTATAGGAAAAACAAGCGTCTCGCTTAAGAACATATTTACAAGACAAAGACTGGATATAAAAGCAATGATGTAACAAATTAGTTTCCAACAGCTTTTATCGTTCATTCATTAAACGATTGCTGTATCCTTTCAATTAAATAAATAGAAGTCTAAGAAAAATGCAGTTAGGGATGTTTCTTGCACGAATGTGACAAACAATAACACGTTTTAGTCTTAATTTTCAAGAAGAAAGGGGCAATAGCGCTTATTTCAGTACTTACAACACAAACTCAGCACAAGTAGCAAGATTGGTGAGAGACGGCCACACAAAATCTTTCAGAAATGTTTCAGCATAAACTTGGCACGGTCATTGTAGAAATAAGGATTTAGGTCACATTTTAGTGAGGAAATGGGGAATGCATATTGGGATAGTCAGACCCCCGTACATTAACTTTAAGAGCAACCTATATTAAAATAAATTAACGACAATGAAGCCAGAAAATTCAGCGACTTTTTGTCCCACGCCTTCCGTTGTGGGGTGAAAAATATACAGTAAAGATATATAATTGCAACTTGTGTGACGGAGCCGTAGAATTGACGGCAGACAGGGAAATTAGAAAGTTTAATGGTTCTTTCTAATAAAAACCCCATTTGTGTTAAAGTGCAGAAAAAGGGAGAAATTGATCAGTGATCTAGGTCTGGCTGTAATTCACGAGGTGCCTTCAAATCGAGTAAAGTAAGTGTGCAATGGTTTATCCCTGCATCTGAAACACCTTAGAAGACATAAAGCAGAAACGACATAAATATGAAAATATTGGTCCAGGAAGATGAATTTGAAGGTGGTAGCCCAACTGTGGAATGCAGCATGTCTTCTGGTAACAAATTATATGTACTGTGTTTGCTTGCCAAATCCATGTAAAATCTAATATTGAGCCAGTTCCCATTTCAAACAATTGGCTATCTTTATACCAAGTCAGCTTTTGATCTTTAATTATGATGTTCCAAGGACATGACATGTTTGTTCATCAGGAAAGATTCATGTTATTTCGACGCACTTTAGACAAACCTATTACAGTAACTTCTCTTTGTAACTTTGTGGAGTAAGAAATCAACAATTTATGGATCAAGGATATCAGCTGAGTAGTTTTGAAGATTGGGATAATATTATTTCAGCTTCTAGACTTTACATTGTGCAGAGACATGACTTTGTCCATTTGTGTGATAATGAATTAAATTCAGGAAAACGGGTAGAGTTCTAATTGAAAGAGCTGGGCATAGATTAATTATGGAAGGGCTCTTTTTGTTGAGCACACGTTACAACACAATAAATGATTTGCATAAACATATCATTCAAGCTTTTAAAAATCATAAATAATAAATAATTGTGATCAACTTTTGAGTTAGTGGTAAACAATCAATGTCTAAATTTGTCACTAAAGCTAAAACCTCTGTAGATAGACTTCAGTGTAAATGAAACACGTGTGTACGGTCTAGAACATATCGACGTTTAAATAATTGGATTTTGATTAAAAGCTAGATCCTTCCAACAAACTAAAATAAAAGTGACATCAGTATAAAAGTTTGTTACTTTTAAATATATTAAATGTACTGTGAAAGAACTAAACTGCAGTCATGAATGTTGGAGCAATAGCTAAACATTTAACAATTAAGAAAAGCAGCCATCTGTTCAAGAAATTTGATCGTAATGGATATGATTAGCAATAGAGGAGTACCAAAAGAAACAAAAAACTTCAGAGTTAAATGGAAACAGGTTAAAGACGCTTGCCCTACTTAAATGAAGATTTAGAGAACAAGGTTTGGTTACTCATTATGTAAACAACCAGGATGATGCTTTTTCTCTATATGTGGATACTCATAGTAATGCCGTGATATAAACTATATTAACGGCAAACTTTAAAAACAATAAAAACTTCATGACTCTTATAAACCTCCAGACGATCAAGTAAAACACGAATGCATTTCCATTGCTCATTTGAAGGGTGTTGTGCGTATGTTGCTTACAAGTTTGGTAAAAACGAAGAGACCATTGTGTCTTCCTTTTTACATGATAAATAGCACGGTATATACACGGCTCTAAACAAGCAGGAAAGTTATCGTAAGGAATTAAACACCTCAACCCAACATATCACATTATTAATTATACCTAGAAGGTAGCAATAGCAAAGCTAAACCCGAACATAATGAGTGCACCAAGTTGTTCTTTCGTTTGGTATAAAGGTGCAAGAAAATTCTATAAATTCTGTCGTGGTGAAAAATTCGGGTAGAATACTTGCAAAAGACGTCACCATATCATACGAAGGCAATGATATTTTCAAGCTGAATTTCTACAACATTTTCTTGGCATACAAAACCTTGTGTCTACCTATTTCTTTTAGCACAAACAGGATTGAACAAGCTTCATAAATGATAAATTGAGAACATTGAGACCAGGGTCATGTAATGCACACTGTATCAGCGTTGTCTTCCTCAGAATGTTTATTTAATATTATTCTTGCAAAAGACTCTAATGTGGTTTAGGCGGATGCCACCACTACGAACTAGAAAACATTTGCCTCCAGTACGATACGATTCCCCTAAGTAGAAAAAAATAGGTAAAGATAAGTACAAGAATGGAATTAATTTGTTTCTACCACTACATCACTATCTAACCTGAAACTTAATTCTCCTAGGGCTAGTTTAAGGGCGTGTATAAAGAGCGGAGAAATTCATCCTGAAAAGTTGTATAACTCAGCTATAGACAAAATAAGCTAAATCTTAATACGCGTTTCCTCTGAGCAGCTGGTCTTAATCTACGTGCAACCTTAATTATTCAATCTTTTACGAACATCCATCACGTGCTGTTGCTTTTCTTTGGTCCACATTTGGCATGGAAAATGTCAGATAACAATCAATAACATCATCTATTTTTATGTATGTTCTTTATGTTAAGATAGATTTCATTCTTGTGAAAATACCGGTTTTCAGCTTTCTCTCGTTTTGCAATGGATCTCTTCTTAAGTCTGAACGTCAAGTCTAATTTTCCGGATGATAATTTTTCTTTGAATTCGAATTGCTGTCTTGGATGAGTGTCGCGTAATACATCAACAAGGCTAAAAATTTATCTTCTAGCTTGTCCGACAGCACGGACATTTTCATGATTTTTAGTATATTAAATGTACAAAAATTCAAATTGTCACAACATACAAAACTTGTAATCAAATGTCTGTAACATTTTCAATACATCTTGAGTTCTCATTGTACATTTACTGGAAATCAATGCCATACTATAAGCTTTAGCGTTCAAATAAACTGTATGCTAATGAACAGTTAGAACTATCCCAGATTGTTGATCCATCAATTAACCTTTGGAAAATGATGAGGTTTTCGTATTTGTTCGTTGCGTGGTTTTAGCAAGGTAAGAAATTTGAAAGGGAGCGCATATACTATTTTGATTTCCTCGATAGGAAGGACATATTAGTCCATGACTGAAGACTGCCATAGAAAAAGAACAGGATGACCAATATTAATCATATACTATGCTAAGTAAATATGTAACTCGTATAATGGACTGGGATCTTATCTCATAACAAATGACAAGGTTATAAATCAAACTGAATTACAAAGGCAGATAAATTAAATATTCACAGATAAAGAAGTCCAAGGAAGCTTGTATTACAAAAAGTAATAAGTCATTTATATGACTTTAGACAGTCTGCTTGTAAAATAAAAGGATTTAAAAAATATAAACAAGGCAAAAGTATAGATATTTAAGTGATTAAAAAGGAACTACTTACAACAATGAAATTTCTTTTAAAAAACCATTCACTTAAGCACAATGAAAATTTAGTTTTTTCTTTTATATTTCTAAAGTTTCAGTGGATGTGCATGGAAATTCTTCATGTTGACATTTATTTTCATGTGCTGTAGACGTCGAATGTCTTATGATTCATTGAGATTTTGGCCATGATTGTAATAGACAATATCATGATGTACACTTGTAGCTGTCACGTGATACTCACATGCGAAGTTTTACCTCCGACATTATAAATGTTCCCGTGAAAACAGAAAATTTTTTAACCGGTAATTTGATTTAAAAGAAAACAATTATATATTATGCTAGATAGTTGAACTAGTTGCTTACTCAGCTGAAGCAAGTTATAACATGCTTCTTACCAAATAAAACTTAAGTGTGTTTTCCTAGTAACTAGGAGAAAACACTATTTTTTCGTTCACTTATGAAATTTTGCTTGATCCAATTTCCTATGGAGCTTGCCCATGCTGTAATTTTTTCCATCATATTATCGTCGTATTCGATATTTTTATGTTCAGGTCTTACGGACTTTTAAATCTGATTTTGCATTTCTTACAAGAGAAGAACGGCAGTGAAAGTAAGTGTTTATTTTTATTTCCGAAAAGAATACATCACATAATGTTCAGAAATAGATTTAAGTATAGAAAAGGGTAAAATCAAGTAAACCATGTCAGTTGAATGATCTTGAGTTCATTGGGTTTGATTGCAAACGTCGTTTCAGGCACATGATATATTTATTCCTGTATATCGTACGGGCATGATCTTGTTTATTTAAACCTGTACATCCAAGAACAAGACGAACATTATCTTCCTCACCGAATATAATCCATGGTAAATTTGAAAAGGCTGCCCAGGCAAAGGTAGTTGGGAGGACATCATATCTGAGTTGGTGATTCCCTCAGTGCTTGGCTGGTGAGCTTTGAGAGTTTTGCGAGATTGTAAATGAACTGGAACAGATATGAGTATTTTTGATGGATTAGAAAGATTAGAAATATAGAGTTCAATGTGGGAAAAATCGATGATTTTTGGTTCGATCTTTTCTTGGTAGCAAAATGGAATCCCCATAAACGTTGATTGTTTCTCAAGCTGCATTATCAGGAGCAGCAAATGTTAAACAGATAACATGCTCGACACTTTGAAACTGAAACAAAGATACAATTAAAAAAAATAAGCAATAAATTTTATAAGATAATCTATTTGCTGTTATGAGATGAAATTCAACTCATTTTAATACATAGTCTATAAAAATACATTTTACAAATAATTGAATGGATTTGTATATCATTCATCACATAAAGAACATACAAATAAATTGATATTTTATAAATGCGATTTATACAAGATTTAAACAATCAATAATGCTTGAATGTTCATACATATTTTGTAGAATGAGGGTTATAATTAACAAACTCTTTGGAAGTTAACTGATTGTAAAATGCATCTGAGATTTAACGAATTGTACATCTCCAATTTAAAAATGGTAGTTAGAAATGCTCCTTTTACAGCAGTGAGTTCAAGATAAATTAACCCAGTAAGGTGGCCAAAATTACAGATATTCATTGTCAAGTGCTGACATAGTTCTGACAGAACGTGATTAACCTTCCCCTATAGGCAATACATTCCATTCTAGATTTTGTTTAAATTTATCTAATTAAAACTTTCAAATAAAAGGCAAGGAATTTAAAAACCGAATTCCATTTCTGTATCCAATGATTCAAGACTTTGAAACATAAGTACAGCATCAAGCCCACTTGATTATCAATGCGGTTTATTTCGATTGTTACTGATAAAAAATTGAATTAGACTTAATTTACGTGCTGAAAAATGTCGTCAGTAGGGTGTAGATGTAATCACACCTACACGGAAACACTGACTACCATTCGAATATGTGGGGAATCTCTTTGCTAGACGCTTCCAAAACAAGACGACTCACATTAGTAAATAATAAACAAATGACCTGAAATAATGGAACTCATTTTAACAAGATCAGTTGGCAGGAAATTAAGCATCTTTGATCCATTAGTCCTTGTTTAGTCTTCTATCCGCTGAAGCAAGTCAGGCAATTCGAAGCTTTTAGCCGAATATATCTTCTAAGTTTGCTTCACTGTAAGAAACTATCTCAGATACTGCTCTATGATGTTATTCACTATGGTTAACTATATCAGAATTACTGTGCAGACTTGTGGCTCGAAATAGTTGTGGGTTAACAGGATTTTCACGAGTCAAGCACTCCTTACTGTGGTGTTAAACTTACACCCAAGAACAAATACATTCTGATATGTCGATATAATGTTGACAGTTGAAAGAAATCACAAACCTGTAAGATCTGCAAAAATTATTTATTTTAAACTCTTGGATCAGGCAATTATTAAACTTGTTTTATTTACTCTGATGCATTAATTGCATACTGTCTATTCAGTGTTTGAGTTTTTTTTTTAATAAGAGGGTTTAAAAGCTTACCAATCTGATTCAAATGACTTGAGCGATGAATTGTATTTCTTCATCAATAGTCCTATTCTGCAGATACCAGTAAACCTTACATTCCAAAACAGATGCATCAACAATATTAATATGAACATATCAATTCTGAGGAATGTAAAATGCACTTCAAAAGTAATTTTTTCTCTAAGAAGGTTATTTTACGGTTTAATACATTATAACCGCTTAACGAATTTATTCACTTACAAGTAACAAATTTATGGCAATAATAAATTAGATTAAAACAGAGGAAGCACTAATAATACAACTACATCAATTCACCTTGTAATCTATGCTATTGCTGTACAATTATTTGTTTGCAAATAGCTTCACTATCATTTGTTTCAATTTACTGGTGTGTACTTTACATTTAGCAAATATTCACATTTGTTTTTTATTGCGTTAACTATCTGTTATCACATTCCTCTCTTAGAAACAAACTCGGCACTCCCAAGCATCCAACTTATCACACGAACAATAATTGAAGGAAGTGCTTCTTTTTAAAATAGCTTGATGAAGAAGTTGCCAGTATTTACAAAATCATCTTAAATTTTGTCAATGAACAAGTCAACATTACCACCTAAAGGAACACTTCCGCCACTTGTTCATACACACATACCAAATATTTTGCCATTTGCCATATAAAGAGTCATTGATATTGCTCGAGAACCAATTATTACAGACCTATCAGCGGTTTCAGAGTAGTTACAGCAATAAAATAAACTTTCAAATACGAAATATTTTTAGCAGAAGTGTAGTTTATTTATTTACTTGTCACAATTTATACCAACTAATTTACTCAAGTTTCTTCACATGATCACGCTGTCTTCATTCACATACTAATACTAATATATATCACAGAAAGTAAGTTTTGTAAAATTCAACAATAATTTATATCCATAGAATACAAAGTGAAAATTTAAAAAGGAACTTAAGTATTGTAAATTAAATCCCAAATAGTCCTAACAGTTTTATCACAAATCAAAACGTTTAGAGCTCCAATTGAATTCCAGTGTTGTTCCAAATAAATTCCAATACTGAACGTGTTGCTGTCCCTGTAGTCTAGAATGTGCTAATCTGCTAATGGCATGGAGTGTGGCGATGTGCTAACAGTCTTATGATATATCACAATAGTATATTCAACCATGTCCTTGAATGAATTCCCTATAATTCCAAATCAGTGTTTTAATTCAAGAATATTAGTGAGCATTTTGCTATTCCAGTAATTAATAATGCGAATAAATAAATTCTTAATTAAAAACTGAACACAATAATAGGACTGATTCCACTTTTAGATATTAAGATAAGAATGAGTAATTATTCAAGTAAACAACGTTGATACAAAATGCTAAGATGTTATAATAGATCCAGGATGTAGGCCAGTCTTTTCTCCAAAACATTCAAAGTTGCCAACAAGTTTGGGAATTTCCAAGTGGAAAACTGATGTTCTAGAATCAGAATCAAATAGACACGTTTACCTCCATTAATAATGATCTGAACATTTAATATATAATGATAGATAAATATTAGCTCTGTATCATGTTCTTACAAAATAAATGTTACTGGTCAGGTAACCCATTAGCTTGATTGTGTACTAAGGACAATTACAAAATACAGATATACGTAATATATAATCATCTAAAAAGCCAAGTTACAATACAAATTAAATATACATAAAACAAATTACAGATGTATATATTTATGTATGATGGTGTGGGAAATCGAAAGAATTATAGTTGCTTGATATGATACAGACTTTCGAATGGTTAATAGGGAATGCAAACCATGAAAGGTTAATAGACGGACCCGCAACAAATTTAAACTATGAAAAGCACTTGATGATGCATGGAGAGTACCCAAAGGCCTTCGTGCTGAAAAAATACAAAATACTGCCTATTTAGACGCACAATTCTATTATCAGTAACACAATCTTTATTTTCTACAGATTTTAGTTAAAATTTCTTTTAGCAGAATTGATTTACGTAATTTTAGAAATTGAAACTTAAGTCAATTTCGTGTGCAAGTTTTTTTTTTTTTTTGATCAGGATGTTATTAGGCCCATTGAGCTAAGTTTTCCTTAGCCAATATTTTAAATATGCCGTTACACTTGCAACTTTCAGTTGATATTATCGGTGAGTATAAAACAACGGACGAAGTTAAACATTATATAACTGGTTCCACTGGAAAACCCTCTCTGATGGAAAAGGCGGCGAAGCAGATATGCTCATCCTTCCATCTGTGAAGGCTGATGGCAAGATTGTGGACAGCGTATAACATCAAAATCAGGCGCATGAGGAACTGAGTTGAGAGTGAATGTGACTGTAATCCGAATGAATTTTATAATTTCTTAGTAAAATAATTGAAGAAGCTAACTGAAGGCAATAGTACATTCTAAAAGTTGCAATCGTGACAACGAACGAATCAGGCCGCATGTTTGTTTAAAATATATTAATTATATCATATATCTTCCTGCTTTACGATGTCGCTTAGCACAAATCTGCTGATGCTGATCGTGACTGTCTGGACCACTCTCACGGAGAAAAGCGAGACAGTTTTCTTCTGAGGTGCAAACGTTTGTTTCGTTACAGGACATAATAACTGTTTCCAATAATTTAATAGTTAATCAATTTAAATTGTAGAAAAAAAAAATGGATTCAGTCGTGTGGTTTCAAAGATCACAGTGTTTTTCTTTTTAAACCTTTTTGTTAAAAGGCTCGATGTGGAATCCAGTTTGGTAGTAACAATGCTTTGAAATAATTCGAGAACAATTTACAAAAATATGATGTTAAAATGTTTTGAGATACAGCTTCAGTTTTGTGTTCTGTGTAAAAATATTTCAATTTTGACATCTCTCTTGAATGAAATATGTGTAACTAAATTTGATTCTCGGAAACATTATTTGTGGGCATTTGCCAACTCTCAGCCATATACTGTAATATGAGAGGAATAATTTTCGCCCAGCTCTTTGGGCGGCATATCAGTGTCAAAACCTGCTTGAATAGTATCATAGTGATACTCCATTATATACAATACCATATACCAGAATAGAGTGCATAATTCACACTCTCCCAGTTCTCGTTGTCTCAGAGCAATACAAAATCTCTGCTGATCTCAAGCTGTATTAATGTCTCATTGATTAATGTGGGGTCATATGAAACGCTAAATATGAAAAATCGAAACTTTACTGATGGAATCTATCTAAAGCTAATTGCTTTTTATCATTTTATCTTACGAAAGCTTTATAGTACAAGCCAGACAATGAAAAGGAAATAAAACTGAATTGCCATATAAATTATTGTGTCAATTGATTGCGAAAAACTTGAAGACATCGTCCAGACTTATTGTGTTGAAGACGCTTGTTGTTGACGTTATTAGGCAGGAAGGTAGACGAGTGACCGCAAGCCACGTACAGGTACATGCAAACGAGATTTCGAGTTCCAAAATCGTGACAAAAGACTTTCGTTCCGCTTAAACATCACTCTATTCGTAAAATAGCGTCTATTAAGGCTGTAGAAAGAACAAACCGTACGTCTGGCAATACGATGGAAGACATTCAAACGGCTTAGTTACCGATTCTGAAGTATCTGGAGAAAATGAAGATTATGCTGTTCCAAAAGGATTAAGAGTAAAGCTAGATACTTTGGTACGACGGTATATTTCTGAACATACCGGGTACGTACAACGGTATACTGCAATTATATTAGGAACAAACATTTTAACTTTGATGCAGGATCCATGCACATTTTTATAAACAAAAATTATGTGTTTAAAGGATCATAAATATAATTATATTTGTAGTATTAAAAATTAATCCGTTACAAATACATTTGTTTTGTAAAACAAATAATAATTTTTAATTAATTATTATTAAATACGAAAGCTACATCATTTCGCACACAACTCTTTTCGAGCCTAATTCAACGAATAATTGAACCCTGTGCAGAAATCAATACTGATTGTTTCTAAATGAAATTTCAGGATGCATGAATTCCTTTCAGAATCTCACCTAAATTTGCTATTTCACTTAGAGCCAAAATCTTATCGTCTTTTAAGCAACATATTCAATTCGGCATTTTCAAAACAATGGCGTCAATTACTAGTACATTTGTGCTGTTGTGTATTTGTCCCAAATCAGGCCAGGCAAACCCGTGCTTTTATGCTGTATGAGTGCTTGATCCATGTCTGGTTAGGCAAACTTGTGACTTTTTGCTGAAAGTGTCGCTGATAATTTTCGGAAACAACTTATTAAGGAATTCCATGACCAATTTACGCCCGTAGTATAGTTGCAAAGATTAATATAATCACCATCATCTTCTCAGGATCAAAGGTACGAGATCACTGTTAAACGTAATAATTTTTTTAACAACTTAATGAGAAAAGTATCTTCTTGCAATCAGTTTGAAAAAGTACAACTTTGGATTATTTGAAATACGTTGAACAGAATTTTATTAAATTCCTTGTCATTCAAAACTGTTCAATTCAACGCATTCTCAAATTACACTCGTCTACAGCCAAAATGCTTCCGAAATAAATGTAGTCAAACTTTGCTCATTCTGGGTCAATGAGAACGAAAATGATGCTTAAAATTGTTGATTGGCTTTAGTTTTAAAGATATGATACTGGGTCAGAATATACGATCCTTGACTTAGGACTAGCGGAGAATAAGCGAGTTATAAAGGGAAGGGGTCTCAGTTTAAACCAGAAATGACTAAAATACATCTTTGACTGGATCTATGAATAAATCTATGACTGGGTTTGGACACGCCTTGCTTTTTATGCAAAACAATGAATGATGCAATCTAAAGCTGGTATTGCGTCATACATGATATGAATTTCATCATGTTATTCCTAGAAGTCATGGATGATGCAACTAAGCTTACATCACTCTGCTGAACAAATTGCCCTATATCAGCTCTAGAATTCATACAGCGTCGTGCTCTCTTATTGGTCAGTGTTTGAATTTGCAAAGGGACACATTTCTGTTTTGCCAGAGTGAGCAGAGGTGCCTCGTACTTGTGTGAACAATGCAGATAACTTCTGCTTTGTTTGTGGTGAAGTGACTTTTGCATCACAAAAGTTCAGTATAACCAGTATGGTTAAGAAAGCATATGACCTTTATTTTGGCTGCAAAATTGGAGATCAGAACAAGAGGTGGGCCCCACACATATGCTGCAACACTTGTGCAACAAATCTTCGCCAGTGGTTGAACAGGAAAAGGAAATCTATGCCTTTTGCAGTGCCAATGATTTGGAGAGAGCCAACAGACCATATCAGTAATTATTACTTCTGCATTGGTGCCTCCAGTTGGGAAAGGTGTGTCAAAGAAGAAAAAGTGGACTGTGCATTATCCAAACATTCCATCATCTATACGTTCAGTACCCACGGAGAAGGACTACCTGTTCCTAATGCACCAGGATCATTCTCACTTGAGTCAGACGAGGATGAAACTTCTAGTCCTGAACCATCAATGTCACATGACCCATATTTTACCCATCCTCCTCTTCTGAACCACACCTCTTAGCACAAGGTGAACTGAATGACCTTGTCAGGGATTTGGAACTATCCAAGAGTAAGGCAGAGCTGTTGGGCTCCAGACTACAGCAGTGGAATTTCCTGGCAGGTGATGTTAGGGTTTCCATGTTCCGTGGCCGTCAAAAGGATCTTGTCCCATTCTTCCTCATGGAAGGTGATCTTGTAGCCTGCAACAACATCGATGGCAGCCCTCAACGTTGTTCGTGATCCAGATGAGTGGAGACTGTTCATTGATTCATCGAAGACGAGTCATAAATCAGTTTTGCTGCATAATTGCAATGTTTGTCCAGTTGGTCATGTAGTCCATATGAAGGAAACCTATGAAAACATGAAACAACTTTTGAGGTGCATAAACTATGACCAACATCAATGGCAGCTTTATGTCGATTTGAAGGTTCTTGCTTTCTTGCTTTGTCTGCATACTGTATACACAAAGTACTGCTGTTTTCTGTGCGAATGGGATAGTAGCGCGAGAGATTCCCACTACATCAAAAGAGATTGGCCACTCCGACAGTCATTGAAGCCTGAGAGGAAAAGTGTTCAACTTTCACCACTTGTTGAATGAAGGAAGAATGTGTTACGACCCTTGCACACCAAGCTTGATCTGATGAAGAACTTTGTCAATACCATGGACAAATCACAAGTAGCTTTCAAGTACCTCCGTGGAAAATGTCCAAGGTTAGGTGAAGCTAAGATAAAGGAAGATGTCTTTGTTGGTCCTTCGATTCATGAACTTCGAGATGATGCATTTGACAGTGCACTGCGTGACAAGGAAAAGACTGCATGGAAAGCCTTTAACAAGGGCTCCCCACTTGAATGCAGTATATATCGTTCATTGGTCTCAGATTTTACAAAATAAAGACTAATAGATTTACTGTATTGATGTGTCTTTTGAATGGATTCCAGGGTTGCAAAAAAAAAATCATGATCTATTAAAAACATAAAAGTATGTAAAAATCAGATTTTAAATTAATAGAAATTAAATCTTTACTGAAGACAAGAATAGATTTAGGTTTCCAATTTTTTTTCCGAAGTTATACTTTGTTTATATTATTATATTTTAAAGCAATCAAAAGCAAAATGAAGACAATCACAATTACTGAGCGAAAATATATTTGAAATCACTGCATCTAAATACTACATTTAATTGGCATATTTCATATTTAGGATAGGTGCTTTGTGTTTAACAGTTTGTAAAAGATATAAGTTTTTCAGCTTTCTCAGTGTGAAGTCTGTTCCTGACCTTAGAATGAACAAGTCGAAATCTTGAATACACCAGTTTCAGCACCAGTACTAGTAGCAACTACCCACACCATTAGTTTGCTCAGTTCCAAGATATTATTGTCAAGTCTTTTGATTGAGATTTCCACCAGGCAATGAGAGACACATTATTTGAAAGTGCAGCTCGATCAAAGTGAGGCTAGAGCGGTTTGACTTAGGCTTTCTGGTTTACGACTGTTGACAAGAAGGTTGGATGATGCTGTCAGTCTATTTGCTCACTTATGAGGTTTCTACACATGAACCTGAAAGCAGGAATATTGGCAAGGAAGTGAGCAGGAGTGAGGGACTCCTCGGCACGAGTCTTGAATGTGTTTATCTCACCCAGCTGTTGTAAAGCTGCTAGATACGTTTAACGTTTGTGCCGTATATAAACACCATAACTGTTCATGCAGCTGTTACTATGCACTCTATAAAAAGCCACTGCAACTAGCTTCATTGGTTTAAGATGCTCTTAAGCATTCCTTTTCATACCACAGTTCTTCACCTTGTCAGCACTTCCAGTATTAATAGAGCCCTAAGCTCATCACACACTTTGAGAAGAATCAACCATGTGTGATTGGAGGCAATCAGTAACAGTATTTCTGCGTACATTTTGTGGAAGAACAATCCGCTAATAAATATTCATACTTCGAATACACAACTGACAATTACAATTTGTTGAGCAGATCCTATGATCCTACGTGTGTTTATTTAGAAATTAGACTTACATTTTGAATGTTTTATTAATTTAATGTTCAAACACACAATTGCAATTAGTTGATCAATTCCAACATGCGTTTATTGAACTGAACTTTGGAGTGTAAGACATTCTAACGCTATTAACAAGTAATTTAGGCCATAAACTATGTATAGTTAATCAACAAAGTTAAAGAATCATCTGCTTGGTGTTTTTGATGATTTTTGGAGTAATTTAAATCATCTACTTTGAATCCAACAATCCTGATATAATCTACTCGTTTAAGAGGAAATCCTAACATAATGTCTTTTTTAAAAATAAAATGGCCAGAACATATAAAGCAAATCAAAACACTCTTGATATAACGATTGTTTCCCATGCTTGTGTTGGAAGTTGTGTAAATAAGTTTTACTTTTAGCTGTTCTCATAAATAAACTGAATTTCGATAAAAACCCTTCAATTTTTATTTACCTGTGATCTCGTCCAAGGTAGCGGTTTGCACTTGTGATAATGATCATGATCCATATGACATATTTCGGAATATTATGTTGTCATCTATGATATTTATCACATATGTTAAATGTAAAACATTGTGTTCATTAATATAAAAATATGTCATTTATCGTCAGACAAAATTTCATCAGATTCGCCTTCAGAATAAACATAGTTAAAGTGTTTCATGAAAGCATAACAAAGCAGAAGTCATCGCTCTCCAAAACTTTAAGAACTTGAAAACTGAATTGTCTTTAACATGAAAAGAAATGTTAAAATCGATGCGAGTGAGAAGAAATAATGTATATTCTTCCAATGCAAACGTACGCATTTGTAAATTTGTAGGGTTTCGATGGCATAGACGTATGACTGGATAGGATCAGAACCATCTCTGACGAGCTCTTTGGAGAACATATTAGTCGCAAAACCATCTGTTTCAGGAATATGGTACTGATCAGAATTATGCATCATTTAAACTTGACAGTATACACTAATATACGAATCACATATTAGAGTCTTCTCATGATTGTCGTAGGACTCAGTACGCGATGATTTACTTGCTTCAGTGTGATAGAATCAGATTCAGTTGTTAATGGCGAAATTAGTAACCTCATTTGATCTGAATCATTATTAACTCTGGATCTGTTGACTGTCAAATAACTGCAAATATTTGTCGCTATTGAACATACGAAATATAGATATTAATTTGTTTTGAACAATTTCTACTCATGCACAAAAATTGGCATATTTCGAATATGAAACAGGAAAAATAAAGTACACATTTTATTGTCGGGAGTGCATTTTTTAAATTATTCTCATCACTCGTTCAGTTGATAAAATCTCAGCGTTTGTAGGAATGCATTTTTGTACTTAAAACACTCAAGGTGATATTTCCGGGAAAGGAAGTTGATGTCCCATTAGCAATGTTACTATAATATATGTCAATTGCCAGAAATGTAGGAGGGTTGACACCAGTCGTGAGAGACCAGTCCATTCATACTATTAATATTTAACGAGATACTTTGCAGAATACTGATATTTAAAGTTACTTTCCACTTCTAATTTTCGAGGAAAAAATTATCATTGCTCCATTACTGATGCGTCTAGGAAAAATGGGCGAAAGTTTTCTTTAAAGCTAAAGATTGATAATATATATCCGATTGAAATATTGTGAATTAATATTTTTTTGTGTGTATAATTTCCAAAGTCTGAAAAAACCCACACATCTCTCAGTGTATGATGAGTTGAACGGTGTAGATGGTGTTGTGTGTTATTCTTCAGCACGCACATCCTGATGGGCAGGATCACAAAACTAACGATTCAATATTCTTTATTATCGCAAACATAGCATGTTACGTTTATAGAGAACAAACGATTGGTGGAAGGCAGGTAAATCTATTTATAGAGAACAAATGATTGGTAGAAGACAGGTAAATCATAAATATAATCACATCATATTAATGAACTTATGATGTTCAAACAAGATATGAATTATGATGTCATGGAAAATCTCTATCTCAATTCATACATTTATGAAAGTCAACAGTACCTAATACTTGAGTGAAATATACTATTTTGTCCAACAAAACCGGTTGCAAATGCTAACCGTTTTACACGTAGTATCCTATTTCAAAAACTGTAGGTCCAGATGAGCTAGAGTATTATGATTTTCACTGATGTCTGCAGCAAGCTTACATATAACTGGTTTCTTTTTGAAATTGTTGTTAATATGCATAATGCAAAGAAAAAACATCAGTCGCCGTGAAATAAGGGATTGTTTTCGTTACCGCCTTAAAACATGAAATTGCTGATGGAATTTATCTAACAAGAAAATTGAATATAAAACTTAAATTGGGAGCACACAAACTTAAGGAGAAGAAATTCTTCTGGTGAATTCCTTTCAGTTTTGGTTATTCGAATCAGCTTTACAGAAATTTGTTTTATTTTTAGGATGTTCGTAGTTTAATATTTTGCTTTTCTAGAAGAAATGAGTTCTCATACAGTAACTGAACTAAAAAGTCATTATTTGTGCAAGTATTTATTTTGTGTGGATTAAATTCTTAGCCGATACTGGGACAAATGTTTTACTATGGCAATGATACTGCTGAAGTGTTATTTATTTTACTGCGTTCCGTGATACTTCGGACACGTGTTAAAATATGGCGACCAGGGTCTGTGCTTTCCTTTATTGGGAATATATAGTCTAATTAAAATAATTGGCTAGTATCACAGAATGTAGTATGACAACACAAGAATTCAGTCCGATGAAGGCGAGTAATTTGAGGCTACAACTATCAAATGTGCCGTAAGATGCCTATTTCTTGTTGAAAGCGTATGGAAGATTTATAAGTTTTAATAGTAGTTGTTCAGTGTATTGACGTATATTATATGACAGCATTTATCTTATACCTTACATATCTTCGATAGTCACATCAGACGTTCAGTTCTCGGTTACTGTTTAATGCATGGATAGTGCTGGTTACTTGTACCAATACTGCATTTGTGTGGGAGGAGCGGTTACTGAACGCTCACGTGGCTGGACCCTTGGTGACTGGTGTGGATCGGATCCAATGTTCATGTTTAAAGTCCCACCAACTTTCCCACCAACTTTACCATTGTGGGTGGGGTGCGGATGGCGGGTATAGGTAAACTGCCAGAGGGAATCACTAGATCTGCGTTACCGATGGTGAGAGTTTTGCCTAGCTAATATTAGAGACGTTAAGGTAGCAGGTTAATTGGGGTGTATCAGATTTGAGACCTTGAGTCTTGCCATTTCTTTGCGGGTATGCCAGGGGTAGCGGAGTAGCTTGCTCGTCAGCTTCCATCATTGAGCTGACTATGACAGACCGGGATGCTGTTTCAGTAGGCAACATATAATATTGTGTCCTGATTGGTTGGTGTTACGCATGTATTTGAGTGTTATTTTCCGCACATCACATGCATTTGCTACATTTAAGTTGGCCAAGTCTGCAGTTCACGCTCCTTTTTTAATGCCAGGCAAACTTATATATGTCTATCTGTGTGTGTGATTTGTGTTATACCACTACGATATCTGCAGGGTCGCAGTTTATAGTGATGTCTAGCACCGGGGCATTATGCAGCAGACATGTAGCATCATGTCCCATCCAGTCACATTAACCTAACTCCAGGCCGACCAGCCCTAACACCAGCCTCTTAATGCTGAGTGCCTAGCGAGGCTATATTTTTTGGTATGTATATATGTTTATATGCATACTAGAATTAACGGACAACTGCTCCTTTCTGAGTAGTTCTTCAAATTATAGATTGAAAATACAAATATTTGAAAGAAACAATGATAAAGATTAACAACAACAATCACATATGTGCTGTAAGACTCATATTAAAAATAGATATTCTAGATATTCCAATCTACCCGAAAGGTATGCCTTTTCATCCAGTAAAATGGAAAATATGATGAATTACTGTATCTTAATTTGATATTTATTGCAAGGAAATAACCCAGTGATTTATCCAGTAAGCAAAATAATTACGGTCAATGTTTTTTTTTAAAGTACTTAAATTTAATGGTTTACTGTGTTAAGAAAGCATTCTTGTTTTGTATGAAATTGATTTTAAAGAGAGATGTTCAGGAAACGACGGGTCTTAAGCAAACAAAAGAGAAAATAAATGGAAATTGTTTTGCGTCAAACAGCATGTAAAGAATTCATTTCAAAATTGACAATACGCAATTATCTGTACGAAACTGAATATCTCTTGAAGAAACCAGGGGAAATTGCAAGAAGCGCATCTAAGTTGAGGCCAGATTGGTCGTAAAAACAAATGGACTAGCGATAGAGCTGTTTTTGTAGAGGTATTCTATTACAAGTCACAAGATGAAAACAAGTATGGTAGACGTGATATCTCCTTTTATCGTTGGGTTAAATTTCAACTCACTATTAAGACGTTTCTTTAGCAAATATGATAAAAATTATACCTTTAAAAACAGCACGCCAAATAACAGTATACTCCATTATCTCATTACAAATGTAAATTTTATGAGGAAGAAATATTACTACTTTTAGGATATGTTGCATTCAAGCATTCTGAATGATCCCAGCGTTATTTATTATTCAACAGCTTTTCAAACCAATCAAAATTCCCCTTTCATACACCTTTGCATCTCTAACACGATATATTCGACTATGATCTGCTTTCTTCTTAATTACTGAGACAATAGTATTAGTACAGTTTGATTAAAACCGTACGTCAATATATACTGTCAAGACCTTAAAAGAGTTTCGATTGCAAGATTTGTCCGAATGACCTTTGAATATTCAGTCAAAACATTTCTGTCTGTCACCAATAATTATCTCCACATTTCTATATGAACTGTTAAATTATTCAAGAATACTTGCCCATCATGACTTCATTCAAATTTGTGAAATGCAAGCTCTCTCTCTCTCTCTCTCTCTCTCTCTCTCTCTCTCTCTCTCTCTCTCTATATATATATATATATATATATATATATAAGCTAATATTTCCTTCATTGGGGAGGGGTGGGTGCATCATGCAGGAAATGCATCTTACTTGGGATTAAATGCGTCATACATATGTCTTATCATAACAGCAGATCTGACTTTCATTCTGGTATAAAAGGCTTTATGGACTCACAAAGACATTTAATTAGGTGTTATTAACCATGTTGCGGTAATTTATCACGCACCAGTCAACTGATCAATACCAGGGAAATTACTACCGCCTAAAAATAACAACTTGTATAATTTTTTACCTAAACAATGTCTTCATCAGCCTGCCGACAAATTAGTTCGAACGTAACATGTCAACACGATGTTTTTAAGAAAAAAAAACAAACTATCAATAAATGGCTAATAATTTATAGCCCGGTAATAACAAACATCTTAAAAGAACACAACGGGCATAACAAAGTGCATGCCAACTTAAAGTATGACAAAAATTATATAAAAAGAATCTGATATCTCATAGTTTTAAAAATGTTTTCTTAGAATGTTAATGATACTGCGACGTTTAAAACTCATACTCCCAGTGTATTGAATTTTGAGGGCACCAAACAGAGCAGCTCGGCTTTAGTTACATAGAGGAATCTGATTTATATTGTAATTCAGACCAATAGACCAATTATCTGATATCAACGTCTCTCTCACTGCAGACCCCAGAGAAGAATACTGAATGTTTAACTATGACCACTAGTATGTCTGCTAAACGTATGGCTGACATTCTTTGCTCCTTGAGAGCGCATGAAGAAATTGTCAGCAAAGAAATTTCTTGTCAGTCTTAGAACCGATTATTTTATTTTTTCTGAACTCTTTTAATTTTGACGCCAAATAGGTCAACATAAGTCTCAGCGTTAAAACTAAATTAAGATATTTAATTGGTCATTTTTAAATCAGACTCAGATTTCTGTTAATTAGAATTCTGATTTCTAAACTTAAAGTTTAATTCTGGACCTAAATATCTTTGGAGAAATCCAGACCTGTTGAGAACTTAAGAGCACAGTTTACCTTTATCTTAGGATTTCACGCATCTCCTATAAGACAAATATCACGATTCGTTTATACATTTTCTCATCCAGTACTGAAACTGGTTAAAACGCTTTAATAGAGACCTACACCCAAATTACTGAAATCATTTGATCGAAATCCATGGGGACTATACCAACTGAATTATCAAAGTTCACAGGATAATGTTTAGCTTGCACGAAACAAGTGTTTGTAACTTACCGCCTCTTTCCTTCTTTCTAACCTGTTTGTACAAAGATGCCTTAGACTGATATGAAAAACCGCTGATCGTCCCATATATCTTATGTTAAATATTAATCTATTGAAAAGAATGACTAAAACTTTGTACTTTGTGTATTTATCTACCATAATATTCCAAGAATGGGAGCTTATCAGCGATTAAGCTGAGCATAAGCTTCTCAGCCGAAATGCTGAGAATAAGAAGAAAGATTCAATTGGAGACATAATGGTAAATACGGTAATGATAATTATATTATATTTAGATTTATTATCATACCAAGAAGTTGAAATCTGGGGATGATATCGTGATCAAATCTTAAGATCTTTGAAAGTGATAATCATTTTGATGACCTTGTTGTATGTTGATAATACTCGTAAGGACAAACGCGAGCGGTGCTGACGAGAGTGACGACCATGTTATGAAAGTGACTTCAGTTCATTCAATCTAAACTATCCTGAAACGCAATTATCAGCACCCCTCTCTGGAAAAATACCATGGAAATGGATCATTAGCAACCAAGTTCACGTCTTGGTTGATCTTACGATATGCTCCATAAAACTTACGATTGAGTAATGGACTCCATGATATAGTGATGTTGATAACCAATCATAGAAACAGGCGATGGAACAGCAACCCAGTCTGTTTGCTTGAAACTGACCCCTTTTGATCTACTTGATCTATTTTAAGGAACATCTAAATCAGTAATCAAATGTGTCATGACGTTTTCTACAAGACAGTTCACAACAGTCATTAGTTAACTTTTAAACAAAATTAAGATGTCTTCAACGGGCAAAAATAATTGAACGCTGTAGTTGTAAGGCCGTAATTATACAGTTGTAGCTTGTTGAAGTAAATTGGAAGTATCAGTCAGTGTACTTTCTCTGCTGTGCTAATTACGAAAAGGAGGTATATCGGTTGATGAGGTTAAACAAAATTTTCAAGATGTCAGGCAACGATAATTTTTCCAGTGTGCTTATGTATATATATATATATATATATATATATATATATATATATATATATATATATATATATATATATATATATATATATATCCCATTTAAACGTTATAGTCAGTTTATTTACGCTATTAACAGCAAATCTAGATGCTAATGATGACGTATATTTTTGTCGACAACCATTTATCAGAGTAAAGAAAGAAATACACTCCTAATTACACTATAAGTTTCAATCCAGACACAAGAGCTGTTAAAGTAATTCAGTTTCTGTAAATAAAGACCACTACTAGCAGACTTGAAACGTTATAATAATTTAACTTGGAAAGAATTACATGATTCACAAGTAAACGAATTCCACTCGGAGATATTGACTGAATTTTGTTTCGCACATATTAACTTGCTTCTTTTGTATTAACGCCTGGCATTCTTTGGATCTTTTATGACTATTTTATCTAAATGTTTCATTTACATTTACTAAATGATGTTGATCAATGTTTGTGAAGTTTTGAATCTGTTGTTTTTTCATCCATCACGCCTTCAAATATGTCAATGTCATTTTACGACCTTTTCCAAAGTTTGCCTTTTGTAAAATAATGCATGGTATGAGACCAGTGGAGAGGTTTTCAGCCATGTGCTGTGACTGACTGAAACGTATTAAATTCCAACAGCTCATGCCTTTTCTTTTAATACGTGTCAATCTAATTCGTTCTGTTTTGTCAGTATTTGTAATCCATTCTTGAACTTCCTCTTTTAGATGTTTTAATGTATGTCTGCTGGCAGAGAATATAATTCATCTGATTACACTACCAGTTAAACATTCGAAGCTCTGCCTGCTTACTTCTTCCAAACATAGCAGTAGGACAGCGATGCGTTGCAATATATATTTGTCTGCGTGGTCGTTCTAGAGCTTAATTGCTGAATTCCGTTGTTTCATATCGGTATATTCTTTCCTCAGTGTTACATATATTGAATTGGTTGGTGTTTGGATCGGTGTGTGTGTGTGTGTGTGTGTGTGTGTGTGTGTGTGTTCAGTACGAACAATGAACTTACATGATCACAATAAGTGAACCCTGCAGTTATTTTATGCATGATTCCATCCGCAAGCAAAATTGCTGAATCGGGTTAAAATTTGGTTATTTATATTGTAGAAGTAAGTAAGCGAATATTTTCCGTCATGTCCAGGGGTTAATTCTTTCAATCACACATTTCTCATCGACTCATTCCAGCTTGATTACACTGCTTTGAAAAGGCCGATTTTGCAAAGATATTAATATTCACTGGCATAACAAATACATTGCCACTTATGTCTATCTATTGATCTATGTATCTAAGCTTAACATTTTATTTTTTGTCGATTAAGGCAAAAGAGTTTTCGATACAAGTTCTTACAATGTTGTATGATTGCATCCCCTTACATTTTAATATATGCGCTCTGCAATGTATCAAACAATCTGCTCTGACACATTATTATTATTATTATTATTATTATTATTATCTAACCATACCATAAGACCAAGTAAAGTTTCTGCATGCTTCGTCGTGAGTGGTCCTTCAGCATTTGCTATTTTGAAATAGCACGGTACAAAATTTTAGCGCATTCTGGAGTCGCCTCCATATTAGAGTCGGATGTATTTTGGTTATGTGGAGTGCTCATGATTTATAATAACTGACTGGACCACACATGAAATTTTAGCGTATACCTTTCTCAATCCCTTAAGTAATATATTGTTAGATTAATCGCAGATCGGATATGATTAACAAATACCTAAGCCTAAATCTCAGTTTTTCTTGTATAAACGAATTTCTACCGTTTTGTTCAGAGTGCCGTTACTTCGTCTAAAGACTGAACTAAAACCAACATTTTGTCAGCGCAGAAAATAACAAAACAGTAAAATTCTTTCGCAAGATTCTTGTAGACTGATAGGCTGATGTCAGTTGATTTCTTCAATAACACTGGTCTACAACTTTTTAGAAGTCGTCTGCTTCAGAGATAAAATGTGCTATTTATTATGGATTTTAATGAGCTGAATTCAAATATGACAAATAAAACAACTAATTGGGTATTGTTTCCAAGATATTTAAGTTTTTACATTTTACGTCTATGTATATTGCGTAGATAGTAGAGTTTTAATCATAAATTGTAAACTTAGGTCTTTTCATGTGTTTATGGTTGCTTTACATGATAATATTTCAGCTGTCCTGTTTATGTAACACTTTAAAAACAGCAAAAGGGTTATATAAATAAAATTTATTATGAAACAAAAGGCAAAACAATTATTATGTATATATAAGTATATAGTTTAATCCTCATTTAATGTCTACTCGGCGCTTCTTGGCTTGTCTCTTGTATTCATTAAATGGACCATAACTTGTCACTGTCCAGCAATAGTCTGCAAGCATTGATGGGCTCCATTTGCCCTGATAGCGTTTTTCCATTGTTGCAATGTCCTGGTGAAATTGCTCGCCGTGTTCGTCGCTGCTCCGTAGTTCTGTGGAAAACGTTTTAGATGAGAGTGCAAAAAACGTATCGTTAGTTACATGTTTCAACGAGGGCTTTTGTATGCCATGACGAGGTTTTCCACCAACTCTCTGTAGTTGTCTGCCTTGTTGTTCCCGATAAAACTAACTGGAAGGCTTTCCATGCAGTCTTTTCCTTGTCACGCAGTGCACTGTCAAATGCATCATCTCGAAGTTCATGAATCGAAGGACCAACAAAGACATCTTCCTTTATCTTAGCTTCACCTAACCTTGGACATTTTCCACGGAGGTACTTGAAAGCTACTTGTGATTTGTCCATGGTATTGACAAAGTTCTTCATCAGATCAAGCTTGGTGTGCAAGGGTCGTAACACATTCTTCCTTCATTCAACAAGTGGTGAAAGTTGAACACTTTTCCTCTCAGGCTTCAATGACTGTCGGAGTGGCCAATCTCTTTTGATGTAGTGGGAATCTCTCGCGCTACTATCCCATTCGCACAGAAAACAGCAGTACTTTGTGTATACAGTATGCAGACAAAGCAAGAAAGCAAGAACCTTCAAATCGACATAAAGCTGCCATTGATGTTGGTCATAGTTTATGCACCTCAAAAGTTGTTTCATGTTTTCATAGGTTTCCTTCATATGGACTACATGACCAACTGGACAAACATTGCAATTATGCAGCAAAACTGATTTATGACTCGTCTTCGATGAATCAATGAACAGTCTCCACTCATCTGGATCACGAACAACGTTGAGGGCTGCCATCGATGTTGTTGCAGGCTACAAGATCACCTTCCATGAGGAAGAATGGGACAAGATCCTTTTGACGGCCACGGAACATGGAAACCCTAACATCACCTGCCAGGAAATTCCACTGCTGTAGTCTGGAGCCCAACAGCTCTGCCTTACTCTTGGATAGTTCCAAATCCCTGACAAGGTCATTCAGTTCACCTTGTGCTAAGAGGTGTGGTTCAGAAGAGGAGGATGGGTAAAATATGGGTCATGTGACATTGATGGTTCAGGACTAGAAGTTTCATCCTCGTCTGACTCAAGTGAGAATGATCCTGGTGCATTAGGAACAGGTAGTCCTTCTCCGTGGGTACTGAACGTATAGATGATGGAATGTTTGGATAATGCACAGTCCACTTTTTCTTCTTTGACACACCTTTCCCAACTGGAGGCACCAATGCAGAAGTAATAATTACTGATATGGTCTGTTGGCTCTCTCCAAATCATTGGCACTGCAAAAGGCATAGATTTCCTTTTCCTGTTCAACCACTGGCGAAGATTTGTTGCACAAGTGTTGCAGCATATGTGTGGGGCCCACCTCTTGTTCTGATCTCCAATTTTGCAGCCAAAATAAAGGTCATATGCTTTCTTAACCATACTGGTTATACTGAACTTTTGTGATGCAAAAGTCACTTCACCACAAACAAAGCAGAAGTTATCTGCATTGTTCACACAAGTACGAGGCACCTCTGCTCACTCTGGCAAAACAGAAATGTGTCCCTTTGCAAATTCAAACACTGACCAATAAGAGAGCACGACGCTGTATGAATTCTAGAGCTGATATAGGGCAATTTGTTCAGCAGAGTGATGTAAGCTTAGTTGCATCATCCATGACTTCTAGGAATAACATGATGAAATTCATATCATGTATGACGCAATACCAGCTTTAGATTGCATCATTCATTGTTTTGCATAAAAAGCAAGGCGTGTCCAAACCCAGTCATAGATTTATTCATAGATCCAGTCAAAGATGTATTTTAGTCATTTCTGGTTTAAACTGAGACCCCTTCCCTTTATAACTCGCTTATTCTCCGCTAGTCCTAAGTCAAGGATCGTATATTCTGACCCAGTATCATATCTTTAAAACTAAAGCCAATCAACAATTTTAAGCATCATTTTCGTTCTCATTGACCCAGAATGAGCAAAGTTTGACTACATTTATTTCGGAAGCATTTTGGCTGTAGACGAGTGTAATTTGAGAATGCGTTGAATTGAACAGTTTTGAATGACAAGGAATTTAATAAAATTCTGTTCAACGTTAGGATGAATTAAGGTGTGCACATTATTATGCAGATGCGTGGCATTGGTATTAGCGTGCTTTCATCGCTTCAACGTGGTACATTTCAGTTAGTTCTCTTAATTTTCTAAAACTTATTTGTATAAATTTACAAATAAGCCTTAAGAGGATAGAGACACTTTCGAAGTAAAAGGTTCATGTAGTGTATCAGAGTCTGATTGTTCATGACACTTATCTACAAAGAACTTATAAAATGGAGAGCTCTAATTTAAGTATTTGTCTTTAGGACAATTTTTATTTCAGCTCTTTTTTCTTCAGTAGTAAATGTCGCTCAGGTGGAATCATCCAATAGCTCAATAACTGATCCATATATTGCACATGATATGAATATTGAAGCATTGGTCTACTATATCAGATAAGCGTCTCTCAGATCTGATTGAATCATAATAAAGATATATCTCACTGCATAAAAGACAAAACCATCTGGAAAAATGTGAAGTTTTAGCGCAAAGTAGAAACCAATTTTAAAATGGGTAATAAATTTTTCAAAGCGTATATTATCTGATCTTCAACATTAATATACAAAAATATAATTAATATACCTGTTTATATTGTATGTATCAAGAATGTTTATTTAGAAATCCCGTTTCTACTGCCATACAAGGTTTTGTTTACTACAAAAACCCGTTGTGTAAGATGGAACAAAGTTTTAATTTGATTCAGTAATATTTTGTCTAGTGAAACAAGAACCCAAGGAACTTACCAAGATTCGACCGAATGTTCCTCGTTTCAAATGAACTTAATCTAGAATTTAGTGATCTAATTAAATCAAAGTTAAGTCCGATTTAAAACTGATAAAAGGAAGAAAAGACCATTTCACTAATGTTCGAACTATTATTCCCGCTAGGTTTATCGTGGCAACATAATGTACTACAGACATAAAAATAAGCAGTTGTCTTGATTGCATTGAAGACATGCGCTTATCTCCATAGCCATAAAAAAAGACCATAATGTCGTCGTGCAGTAAATTTATGAGTCCTAGCAGGCAGGAAAAATTGTTATAACTGAGTCTAAGTACCTAAATTCAAAACATCACTGTATCACATATACTTACAACCACATTAAGCCGAACACATTTTATAGATAGCATTGCGCATATGCATATAGCAACATTAAACCCGAGCACACTTAACAGTTAGCATTACCAAACATAGTGATATCGTTCTCGGTCTCAAAATGGATGCACACTAAATCTATATCGGCCATGAGTAGTTTCATTCTGTAACAGCATATATAGTTCGTCTGGTTGTAACAGAATGTATACATTAACATGCTAGGTGTTTCCAACACAATAAAAAGACCATCTGGAAAAGAATTATTTTCTAAGCTTTAGTCTCACAAACACCAAAATCTTCATTTAATGTGTCCATCTGGCGTAAGATATGTCTTTCCGGTTTAAAATTGTTTTAATGTACATATTGGTCTTTGTCTGAAATTTTTTCCATTTGCTCTACGAACAATAAATTATTTGTAATTATTTATAAAGTTTGAATACTCTTTTCTCAATTAATTGTTAGCGTTCTGTTTGAAGACCAGGCCACTGTATGTATATGTCTTTGTTTTAAACATGAGTGAACGCAAATTTTGAGTTAATGTAATGTATCAGATACATATTTTTATTTTTCAATTTACAGAATAGTTTTTATTCAGTTGCTTTTCGTACCCTTATTCTCATTAATAAATTTCCTTTGAAAGTGGTATACACCATTTTCGTCATGAGTTAATTTCTCTGATGCAATTCGATATCCTTGAAATAGTTGTGTAGATGTAATGGGATCTTCCAGTCTACTTCCAGCATGCAGTCCGCATCACTATTTTCACGCATATATTTACCTGACATTTTCTTTATCATTTTACATCGAAAGTTGGCTCATGACTCGTTCATATAAATTATTATTGCCTTGGTGTATAAGGAAAAACCATGACCTTTCGTAATTGCCGTCATATTTGTACCGACATCTTCGTTTGCCTTAGGATTCGTTATTTTCTTTTACGTATCGACGTGGCATCACGCTAATGAAACTCTGAACTCCACTTTCAGTTACCAGGGACGTATCTCGGTCTGTTACAACTTTAAGTATAACACCATATATACCTTCCAATGTGCGTAATGAGTTAATCCTGTACATACTGACCATAGTCATCAGGTTTGTCTCAATGAGTACACGTTTCTGTGTTTGTGGTATAGATGTTATCTAGAATCTTTGAAATCCATTGATGTACACACATGGATTGATGTCCTTATTTAAAAGTGAAGGTTTAATTCCGTGATAATGTTTCATTGTCTCAACAAACTTCTCGTCGTTTGAATTCTTAGCCATCTGCTCAAAACACTAACCATTTAACTAAAATACATTTACAATTCCAATTATTATGTCCACAGTTATTTCCCGACCAACCTTTATGAAGCTATAAACTTTGAAATCTTTGCTAAATCAAATATTTTCTTGTCGTAATTGGGTATTAGTTTTAATCCGTTCATTCTCATTATCTTTTACATGCTACTTGATAAATAGACTACTGTTTTGCCCAGATAAGCTGAGAATAAACAATGGGGTGATGTTGTAAAATTTGGTTTTCAACTTACGTTCTTTATCAGCTATCTTTAGATTTCGTTCAAGTGATAATGGTCACAGACTTTATGTGTGCTTGCTTCGCCATCGTGAATTTTAATGTCTACACTATTTTCGTTACAAATATGACGTGTTTGTTGGGTTAAAGCGCTTTTCATCATCTTCTGTGAATACCATTTGTTTTGTACTGTCATGCCTTAATTTCCGTATACTCTTTATCCAAACCAGTTTTGAGAAGAACAAAACTACAGTCAGTATCTCTGTAAACGACTAGTTCGTACCATTTATGATCTGACTTCAGAAACAAGCATTTCCGTGATGGAATTAGCCTAGATGTTTGCAATGTCCAGCATTGCTGGAGCTCCTTCAGAACACCTTGTATTTAGTATTTGATTGCTAAATAGTACTTCTACAATATACAGAACTTTGAATTGATGATGAATTTTGAACTTGATCCATCTCAGCCCTTTTATCTTTCGAAGTTAAAGTTAGCTGAACTTTCACAGGCATATATTTTCTATTTTTGCAAATGATGATCATTTTTAAGTACGGTTGAATGTAACTGAAAAAATATATTAAGTCTGGACTGATAGCACTATCAAATCTGTACCCATTTAAATTTTGAATGAATCTCTGCTTTCTAATTATACTTTTGCTTAACCTATGCCTCAGGTCTTTTATTGCTTGTAAAGGTATCAGTGGACCTGTAGTTCTTCGAAACATTCTTTGAAATAGGCCAAACAAGCATTGAAAGTTTCGTCGCCAACATTTAAGAAAGTGACAACAATTTTATTTACCTTTGCACGTTTTACCTAAAATTGTTGCAAAATGCCCACCACAATATCTAAATTCTCTGACCATGGGAGTAGTGTATCGAATCTGCAAATTAAACCACCCTAAGGGTAAGGCCACCTTTCTTTGATCCGACATATGTTTTTATTGATTATGTCTGCTTACAATTTGTGTGCAAAGGAATTTAGTTATCTGTCTCAGAAAGTTAGCTGTACAAATATTTTTGCTATTGTTTTACAGTGCTTTCTGCATAATTATGATACATGAAACCAGCTGCACGATAGAATCATTGCGACTAGTAAATTTTTTCTTTTGCGTTCACAAGTTAACTTTTCTTTTACTATTTCATTTCGAAACTTTAGACACTATTTAACCCAGGTGGCCGACTGGTCTCGAGCGTGGGTTCGAGTCTCTGGCCCGGCGAATGTGAGAATTTGACAAAGCTTATGTTCCCGTGGGTAGGTGGTTCGTTCAGGAATTTTTTCTGGATTTTTTCCTCCAAAAGTTATAGTGGCCGCCACGTATCATGTGCTAAAATGACGTTAACCCACAAAACAAAGTTTTACCATTGTATTATGCGGCTGTCCTGCTTGAACCTCATACAAACCCATATCGTCTCTAAAGTCATTCTAACTTCTATGTTGCTTCATGCCTTTAAATATCAACTTTTGATTTTCTAATTGCAATATTTCAAAGTATTGGAGGTATTTTACCCTAAGAGTGTAAATTTTATTTTTCATGTGACTTACTTTAGACAGGGAGGTTACTGGTGTACATTAGACAAGCACTGACATTTGGTTTGATTTAGCAAAACTCGATTTAAGCTCTTAGTTATTCTTCGTCAAAATCCCAATAGGTGGGTCCACCTAACTTTATGTGCTTATTGGTAAGCATCAGAGACACACCGACAACGCATAATTCGACTGGACAAATATTATTCATTTTTGAGGTTTTTTTTTTTATAAACTAAAAGTTCGCGATACATGGGTCCACATTAATTACTGAGGTTATTGATGTGCACCAGAGACGCACAGAGAACACCTTGTTTGATTATACAAATTCCGATTTAAGTTCTGAATTTTTTCAGATGAGTCCATCTTACTTCCTAAGGTTGACTCATATAGGAGGAAATTATGAATTTCTTTTGTTACTGCCGTTCTTGGTGTACATATTTTCAGATGAAAAATCGACAGACTGGTTGATTGGTTTCGTTCTGTGTTGTTGTTGTTGTTGTTGTTGTTGTTGTTATAGGGTTTAACGCCATTTTTCAGCACAAGATAGGCTATACATGGCGGCCAGTATTAATGGTGGAGGAAGAACCCTGGAAAATCCTGGGAAGAACCACCGACCCATGAGAAGCTACTGGCAGGCTTTCTCACGTACCCACGTTAGCCGAGCCTGGACTCGAACTTACGCAGACAGAGGTGAGATGGCAGTGATCCGTAACGGTCAGCGCTTTAGACCACTCGGCCACTCGGGGCCCCGTTCTGTGTTGTTCAGTATGAATTAGTTGTTCAGTATTGTGCAGTATCTCTGATATATGATTCCACCGTAATTGGTGTGCATCAAGGATGCACAAAAACATGCAGTTGTCCAGAGCCCGATTTACACTTTGAGGTTTTATGTTTTGCTTTTCTGCTATTTGTTTTTTTTTTTAAATCTCTAGTACACGAGTCTACCTTATCTGCTGAAGTTATTAGACTGGATCAATACTGATTTTATTGGTGTCCATCTTTACGGAGGTTATTAGTGGCATCTTTACTGAGGTTATTAGTGTCCATCTTTACTGAGGTCATTAGTGTGCATCTTTACTGAGGTCATCAGTGTGCATTTTTCTGAGGTTATTAGTGGCATCTTTACTGAGGTCATTAGTGTGCATCTTTACTGAGGTCATCAGTGTGTAATTTTTCTGAGGTTATTAGTGTGCATCTTTACTGAGGTCATTAGTGTGCATCTTTACTGAGGTCATCAGTGTGCATTTTTTCTGAGGTTATTAGAGGCATCTTTACTGAGGTTATTAGTGGCATCTTTGCTGAGGTTATTAGTGTGCATCTTTACTGAGGTTATTAATGTGCACCTTTACTGAGGTCATCAGTGTGCATTTTTTCTGAGGTTATTAGTGGCATCTTTACTGAGGTTATTAGTGTGCATCTTTAATGAGGTTATTAGTGTGCATCTTTACTGAGGTTGTTAGTGTGCATCTTTAATGAGGTTATTAGTGCACATCTTTACTGAGGTCATTAGTGAGCGTCTTTTAATGGGGTTATTAGTTTGCATCTTTACTAAACCTATAATGTGCATCTTGACTGAGGTTATTACTGTGCATCTTTCCAGACGAGCAAATTATGAGTTGCATCATCTTCCCAAATACATAAATCCACTGCACCGAACTTGCTGAGGTAGACGCATATATTAATGACTTTAACTTTTGCTCACCGTCTAAGATTATTATTTACTTTTGGCAACAAATTTAACACTTGACTTGATTATGCAAAGCCCAGTGTAAGTTCTGCACAAAAGGGTAACAAAGATGTTCCAAATTTTCAGCTATTGTTTAAAGGAAACAACGAACATATTTGTAAATTTCTAAAACACAACGAGTACATTTTGAACTTGACTGTACATGACGCGGATTGTAAAATAATTTGATGTTTTATGTAGATACAAAATAATCCAAGGGAGATAAATAGGACAAAAAAGTCGACAAACCACATTTTACAATAGAAATAATCATCAAACATGTGAAAGTATACTTGACAGGGTTACCAACAGAAATCCCAAAAAAAGTCACAGCGGATAGGTTCGATAAAATTTCAAATACAAAACTAAGAGCTTCAGAACGGTATCATACAAAGAATATCCAATAATACAAACTGGAGCAAGAATCCTAGAACTTCCGAGAGAAGACGCAGCTAAACTAAAACATACCTCTACATCCACGGTTTCCGCGTAAGATCTTAATACATTGGGTGTATATATAATAGAAAAAGCACTGCAAATTAAAGAGGCATGATTGGAGACATTGTAAGCAGACAAAGGAAAGTAACAATGAAGAAGAAAATAGGAATAATAGTGGGACCACACAAACTAATAGAACTTCACAAAACCTAGTTGACAATATTTCCAAAGGTAGTAGCAGATCAGAAAGAGAAGCAAGAAGAAAATAAAACTCTGACAGAACCAAAGAAACAACCCTACAAGAAAGCAATGTATGAACGTCGTCTCTGAACCAAAGCAGAAAAGAATTCACCCCAATGCAGTCCACCATACAATAATACAAACAAACAAACAAACAAAAGAAAACCGAACGGATGAATTGAATGTACCAAAAGTACAGACGAGTATAAAGAAACAGACTTATGAACACTGATTCTGCACCAAGTCTGAAAAGTATTATCTAAAGCGGTGCAATAGTAGAAATTGAAAAAAGAACAAAAGAAATGAACGAACCAGAGAACAGAAAGGAATAACGAAAATACCAACAATACAGAGTAGGAAAGGGAGTCAGAAAAGAATATCTTAACCAGGTCAAAACAACAGAAAAAGAAAAGAAAACTTCTGAATAGGCAAGAGAAATTGAGACAAGAAAGGAGTATTATAAACTGGTCTATGAGAACCAGAAGATGCGGACTTGGACTGGAAAATATATAAAATATAAAATACAGAATGACTCAATAAAACAAATATAGGATCAGACTAATTAAATGACAATCACAAAATGATTGGATCTTTACAGTCATATAACACCAAAAAGGAATAATTAACATCTAAATCTAAAAAGTAAAAATAATCTTGTAAAGAAAAGAAAACTGAAAAAGCCATCGGGGCAGAGGTAACACAAATTTAAACTGAGAAGGGGTAGAATGGAAAGGAAGGCTGACCAATAGGAAATATCCGAAGAGACGCGAGAACGAATCTGGAAACTCCAGCCCTAAGCAACTTGGTTTTCTAGTAAAGATATACCAAGGAACCTAAATTTAAATTCTCTGTTAAATTTAAATTGAAATTTTCAAGCCTTCGTGGATTACGAAAATTGTCGTGGGGACATCTCTAAAGCTCTTACCAGCCATATATGCTTGGAAGGACTTGGAGATGTCCACAAATAACATCAAAAAGAACCACCCCATCAGCGGACATAGCTTCTTAATGCAGTTCTACTAGTTCTGGGACATGCCTAAAACAGGTTGACACCATCACGAAGCCCTCTAAAATCAGCATCGCAAAAGAATACGTCATTGTTACAGTGTTTAGATTTGCAACATGTACATTCTTTTCCTTAGCATTATATTTACAGAAACGATACAAACTGTACGTAGTAGAAGTTATTACCTGTCTCATACTTTGGATTAAAAGATACAGATTGAAATAAACAAATTACCTCTATGAACTGTAACAATTTCAGCCCTTTGTTAAAGAAAAATTAGGTTTATTTTGTTTATCTCATTTACATAGTTCTCCTATTACTAGGATCTCCTTTTGGAATGAATTCAAGATATGTAGCTGTCAGTTGTAGATGAACTTGCTAAAGATCAAAATGTAAATACGTCTCAACAAAAGCTTCAATAAGTTAGAGCTATTTTTTTGCATAACAATGTAGACGTCTACTACGGACTATCTGTCTATCTATCTATCTATCTATCCAATATTTATTAATTCCTTTTTCTTTCATCGATTCATTATCTTGTTTGATTTCATACCAACGTTGGTAACGCTTAATTGCCACGTTTGCAGAATCGGATAGCCGTATAATAGTTTCCAGATCCGAATAGTTGTACAATTCCAGCATTAAACCTAATGAATTGCGAGACTGTTGATCACTCATCAACGAATGGAAACCAATTTCCTACAAATCACAGATAATTTGATAACTAACATAGCCCCAGTTTTCCTATAACCCAAATTAAGAAGGTTCGATACAAAATACCATGACAGCGAATACAAGAAACTCAATTTGCTGATCGAAATAATTGAAATCGGTTGCCTTTTTAATCAGGAAAAACAGATTATAACTATTCAGCGGAACAAAGTTGTATGAACTCGCATATTTAAATTCCTTCAATTTCACATGAATCTGCCAACCTGCGATGCCATGCTGTTTTGTCACGCTCATTCATTGACATTTCCATTAGCACCGGGATTCTTGTCCGGTTCGTCAACAGAAGAACGGTAATCGTTTATATCATAGAATTAATTTCCACGCAGTTTGTATCTGGACAGTGGTTGATAAATGTTTGGACAGCATGACATAAAAAAGCTTTCTTGCTGTAACAGTTTTTAACAAAACATAACATAACAATGCCTCCAGTATATCAATGTTATGTAGAATACCCTTGGTTTTGATCCTCAGCAAAGAAAAGCCCAACGATAGAAACGCAGCCGTGTGATGGGAAACTTCATCCTTCAAATCACACTGAGGTGCTGTTGACCCCGCTTGATTTAGTAACACCTTAGACAATCCTGGAAAGTCGTTCACACAACAGAGTAGAAAAATGAAATTCGTTTTGGTAATAAACGCTCTTAGGTGCGGTTTTTGATTTTTATTTAGTGTCAGTGATGTCTCAAAAGGCCAAAAAGAAAAATAACAAAATAAAAAATAATAAATAAAATGTCATGATCTGTATTGTCCATGAATAAATTTTGTTACTATATACAGTATGATGCTTATCACCTCCCAAAAATGTTTTGAACCTATCGTCTGTAAAGATGAGAAAAGACGCGTTCCTTTCCTACCGAGCAAAAAAGATGCGTTTCTTTCCTACAGCGGTAAAGACGAAAAAAGACGCAGAACATTCCTACAGTGGTTAAAGATTAGAAAAGACGCGTTCCTTTCCTACATCGGAAAAAGAATAAAGACGCGTTCCTTTCCTACAGAAGTTAAACACATGAAGTTGAATGACCATACGACATGGACAGATCATTCAGTTGAGGTAAACCTGCTGTTGAGCACATCCTTTTTTTTGACCGTTTGGCAGACTTACATGGTAAGCACTATTTTAAAGAGGTTATTACGGAAGAAGTATAGTTGTGAGAGACTTGACTAATACTTCTATGAGTTATAGTGTCCTCATATACCAGTCAGTCATCCTTGGGCGTACTTTAAGAATCAATAAAGTTACTAGACCACTGCCTCTAAAGTTGTAAACTATGAGGGTTTTTTTTCCTCTCAGGATACGAAGAATTTTATTCATGTCACTTATATTTGACAGATTAATTGCTTCGGGCAGCATCAAGGCATTACGACCGTAAATCATTATTTTACAACAGACTATGTCTGAACCTGTAGCAAGACAGCACAGTCTCTATAAATTCCAGTTTAGTGGAGGACACTTATAAATGATTGCATTACGTGTTAATCCTAGCCGAGGATAGCACTAAGGAAATCAGGTATATAGGATTAATTTTAGAGAATTACAGATATACGCTAAACAGAACAGAATGTACCACCCTGGATTTTACTGGAGAATGATTGGTAATACTAGGCAGAATTAATATTTAATACAAATAGTACTATCATACAGGTTAGATAATTTTCAATTAAATTAATTCAGAATTCTCTAACCTGTGTGATAGTATTATTTAATTAATTAATAAATAATTCTCTAACCTGTATGATAGTATTCTTTTGTATTAATTCTGCCTAGTATTACAAAGCAATTGTGAATATTTGTAATTCTCTATAAAAACCCGATATACATTGATTTCTATCGTAGGAACAGGAACGGCTATGCAGATCGATGAGAATTATATATATATATATATATATATATATATATATATATATATATATATATATATATATATATATATATATATATATATATATATATATATATATATGTGTGTGTGTGTGTGTGTGTGTTTGTGTGTGTGTGTGTGTGTGTGTGTGTGTGTGTGTGTGTGAAAGATAAAGCTTAGATTTTGTAATAGTTACCGGTGTTCGATCGACTCTGCAGATGGTGTGTCGTACTTTGCTATCAGAAGCTATAGCTGCTACATTTTAGGTTGTATAGCTGTACTTCAATATTTCATTTGGTTTGTTTTTTTAAACAGCAGTGTAACTATCCTTTGGTCCTGAGGCACTAATTTATTGTGCATGTTAATGTTTCTGTAAAGGCTACATCGTAGTTGCAATCATGCTGTTTTGCAGATGCTACACTATTTACTGAGTAAATTGTTTTGGAGTGACTCAAATTCCCTTTTTCCGGCACTGTAGCAACATTTTGCGATATTTTAGACTCATCTTCTTGTTTCTTCAACATTCAGCTTTGATTACTTTTAATCCGTGAGTCTTTTACATAATGGTACACCACATTAAGCTGTACGTGAATGTTGTGGGTTTTATTATATTACCAATTCATAAGAGAACAAGGACGAACAGAACAAGTGGTATTCGAAACAAATAAAATATATGTATAGTATGTACCAACGATAAATGATATATCACTCGTTGTATTAATATTCATTAAAAGTAAACGAGGCTTGCATACATTTCGTGGTATATCGTTGATACAGCACACATACTATGTATGTATTTTATTTATATCACGTACAAAAATATTCTCCATATATTTTTATCTCATTGTCATTCTATTCCATTTCAATATTTCAAATGTTTATTGTTAAGGTAATTTAAACAGCTTACTTATAACCTCTCATTTCTTTCTTATTATGTGAACAACAGGGTTTTCTTCAATCTCTTCTGTTTGATATGCCGCAGAATATTATACTTTTTATTGTTTCTTGAGACAATTCATCTATTTCAGATTACAATTCTCTTCATTGATTGGTGGATTTGTAAGAACAAAGTCTTCCATCTCTGTTTTCTGAAGTGCTTTTTATTGGTAGCCTTTCCACAACACAAGGTACTACTGGGTATTTAGATTGCGCCACTCACGTTTTATTTTGTCATGAAATTCAAATACTAGGGTAGGCGTAGAACAGTTTGTGTTATCGCCAAATCCTCAGCATTTAATTATTTCACTATTTCTATTGAACAAATTATTGAAATTTTTATAACAACTTTTTGGGCGATTCTTGAATCAGCTGTATTATTAGATTAATCTATTATGTACGTCATCCTTTACTATCTTTTACATGTTTACTTACAAATACGAAGGCTATTTTTTAACGATCATAAATGTAACAGTTTCTTCATTTTAATTTTAGGGACTTTGCATTATTTTATTTCAGAATATTTACCACTGCCCTCGGTAATTTGTTAGGATATTCCAGCAGCACATAGCATACAACTGAAAAAAAATATGATTTATCGAGGACAAAAATGTTAGTAACTCAATTTCTACAGACAAAGAAGAGAACATGCATGAGTTGAACATAGCTACTGCAAATAAAACGTACACAAAATGCAGCAAATGCAGCAAAAAGTGGAACAAGATGGGCTGGAATGAAATCAAGGGTGACATTAAAATTGTTTTACAGAAATAGATGCTTACCATGCAATAACGTCTCACAAGGAAATCAGATCAGGCAATACGGTTTGAAATCTTCACAGGCATGAGGGAATCCATTGTAAATTATTCAATTTTTTCATGTGTTGTTCTATATCTTTCGTTTATTGCAAATAAGAATTCTTTGGTATGTTTTCTCGGCTATCAAGCATTTCGTACCTGACCAGTGACAACATTTTATATGTTGTTCAGGATCAGCAACTTCAAATGACAAAATTAATATGTCATGATCAACATTAAGGTTGTCATCGCTAACACCCACATGTTTTGTGAAGTTTAGCCACGTACGGTTCAAGTCAATGGATGGTACACCGAGTATTTTCGATTTCGTGTCTGATTTTAATATTTGTGTCAATGCTTTTAAAATTTGGTTTTGAGTTAATTTTTACCATCATTCGTAGGTCCAGAGACATCCTTGTATGACACAAGCCAAAATCCTCTACGCTACTCTTTCATTGGATTTTCGCCCTTATCTTGCTACAATGGAGAGAGAGAGAGAGAGAGAGAGAGAGAGAGAGAGAGAGAGAGAGAGAGAGAGAGCTGGGTTGCAGCCTTTGGATGTTTTGATATTTAATTAATAATAATCGATTTTTAGAACATTAAAATAGGTTTAAGAAACAACAACAAAAACAACAACTATGCATTAACTTATAGTATTTGTGCCTCGTAAACGATAAATTTAACATGTAGTGTCGACATGCTATTGCGACTTTGTATCATTGATTATATAAACACTGTAGATAAATCCCAAGGAAAGTGTACACACACCGTTACGATGAACCATAATCTTGTAGGTTACTTGGTGTAAGTTCAGTTTCAAGGTTTTTATCCAGCCCAAATTCTTTTTCTCTCATACTCCAGATTTCTGAGCATTTTGTCCCTTATGCATAAGAAGGGAGGGGGAACCGAAACCAGAAAGGATTGCGATGACATTGTGTACCATATTAAATTCATTTAGAAAATGTGGATTATTAATACTTTTTATTGTTATTTTCATACATCACTAATGATTAATGAGTGGAAATTCATCATTGATCTATAGGCTTAGAATCGACAGCACACAGTTGCAAGAATGTTTAAATATGCGTATTATTGTGCCATGGGCGGATCACAATTTGACATACCGATAGCACTGGTATATATCACATACATTAAAAAATAAAATGACTTTTAAAGTGTTGGTATAAAGCAATTTGATATACCAGTACTATTGGTATATCCTGATTGTGATCCGCCCATGGAGCAATAAATCGCATATATATATATATATATATATATATATATATATATATATATATATATATATATATATATATATATATATATAAGAAACTATAGTTGAAGTTATTAAGTCTAAGCAAGATCTCTCTCTCTCTCTCTCTCTCTCTCTCTCTCTCTCTCTCTATATATATATATATATATATATGTGTGTGTGTGTGTGTGTGTGTGGCGAGTGCTATTGTAGTCATAACCTTAATTTTGTACAATGTCAACACATTTTCTGGTTTCGTTTTAAAGAAATACTTACACATTCTAGTCTTTGTGGTTCTGTTATTCTTTCCATTGCAGATGTCCTTGTAAGTTCACAAGTATTAAGTGTTTACCTTTTCGAGCCAAATCTGGTACATTTTTGTGGCAAAGGCTATTGGCTCATAAACTGTATCCTTTCAGGCTTTTTTTATTTAAAGGCATCAGATATGTCACCTTCGTTTTTCCTTTTCGCCTTTTCAGAGCAAGAGCATATTAAGAAAACATTTATTACTGTCCAAAACTATTGGAATCTATTGCTGCATGTTTTCCATGATGGCATTTGAACAAGGTCTGCCTGCCTCTGGTCAACTGTCAACATATATACATTGTAGAAATCTTGCCAGTGTTAGGTGTTAGGAGATTGTTCGGTTACGCATTCTTTTATTAGCTGTTAGTTAGTGATGTCACCCTGGATATATATGGTAGCTTTAATTTTAAAAATATTTAAACGTTTCTTCAATCCTTTCAAGCTGGTGAAACATTTCAGTTATGTCATATATGGTTATATGTATGGTATTGAAAAACCTGCAACAACAGCTGGATATACTAAGTTACGATGTGTTGTTTAAATCTTTGTTTTCCATAAATTATATTTGTGGAATGGTTGAAGGTTGACCTTACAAACTTTCTCCGAAATCAAGCTTTACTTTGGGTTTAACCGAATAGAAATTTGTGTATTTATTCATTTTAAATAAGTAACTAGATTCCTTCATAATACATTGTTTCTGAACCATATTATTATCGGGTTGATGTTTGCTTTTTTTGTTTTTGTCATCACTGAGTGAAGTATGTAGATCAACGTCTTTTCTAAAGCATTGAACCATATGCTTGAAATCAGCAAGTCAAATTTATTAGTTTCCCGTATTTTATTGTTTAGCACAAGTAGCTTTTTGACTATACTTTAATTCTTTCGACTGAGGTAAGGAAATTCTCATCTTTTGATCGACTATTTATGTCGAATTAAACAAATATGTCGTTAGTGTTACGTTAAATTGCCTTCATAGTCTGAGAGATTTGGTAAGTTTAGTAATTTTCAAAATGCCTCAAGTCAGGATGCTTAAGGGATTTCTAATATAATTTTTAATGCTCTCGTATCCCTAACACACGAAGAACGAAACTCAAAAAATATGATTCCTCAACAAATCCCACGAATACACTACTTACGGATGCGAAGACTTTAATTCTACTTCTGGAGAAGACTTCAGAATCTCTGTCAGTTACTACGAAGGTCATAAGGTTATCCAACCAAAATACAGAATTTATAATCATTGATTTTGAGCTATATAGTAAAAGGGAGTTCCAAAGGTTAATATGATTAAATGATTAATGAAATTATGCGCAGTGCAAATTTTTTAAATGATCTACGATGATACGTATTCAAATTTTATCTTTGAAAGGTTGTTCAGGAGAAAGGATATTTCGAGCGAAAGACTATGCTAAGGCTAAACTGCTATTACTGTAGAACAAATTAAACAAATTAGAGTCCTGAACCTGTCTTTGAGGTAAAAACGTCTGAAAGAGACACTTCTAGAATAACCTTTCAATATGGCTTTGTAAATGTCAACTGGGCTTTCCAGGATAGCATCAATAGTATTTTGTTACCGTTTTTATTTCGATATGTGCATCGATTTGTAATGATGGTGATTCGCAGAAAGTCTGCAAAGACGTATATTTGATATTCGTGGCGGAAGTATTGATCAGCTTATTCTATTCAAATCAAGTTTACAACTGCTTATATGCGACATGCGGAGGAGCATGAAATCGGTTGGTGATACTTATTTGTTATTACATAAACAGTATATTTCTTTTTTAAACATTTTATTGGCACGTAGCTTTTTTCCAACCTTTATGTTGCATTATCCTGGTTAAAACCGAAACTCGCCGAAATTAAAAAAGTTGTTTGTAGATGATAAAGAGAATATTTTTCAGGAATAACAATCTATCGAGCTTTGAATTGTCAAGGGAGGCTATCCAAGTTTCAGTTGATAAAGAGTACATAGCATATATAATTGCACCCTTTGAAATGTATTAGTTAAGCATCAGACAGTCTTAATATAATGTAATGGCACTTCCAGCACACGTTTATTTATACCATGCCGAGTAAATTGTAACGAAGTGACATTCCCATGAACACATTGCGATGGATTGAAAGGGTATCAGACCCATGAGTCTTTGATTACAAGTCTGACGTTTTACCAACTGAGCTAGTGACTCCCTGATATTTGTTGATGAGATGTGGATTGCAATCTCTCATTCTGTCATCTGTGTTTGATGGATACTGTATTTTGTTATTTGGATTTATTTGGTCTAAATTCCATTAGGCTAGACTTACATATGACACAATGTTGTTAGATTTAATAGTGTCTCTTAGTTTTTATTTATAACTGAAGTGGCTGGACCCCGTATAATCATTCTTCTTGTAGAGATTTCATGGATGAACTCGGTTACAATGTACTTTCATACTGTCGTTCTTAACATCGAAAAGTTTCAAAGATTAACACCAGATGGGAACATCATAAATGATGTTAGCTGAGACAGTTGGAAAAGAGTGTGCCACAAGGTGTAGTTATGTGTGATTTCTAGTGAGAAAGTGTCCATCCGACTACCACAGTTATTTTATTCGATAATGGAGATGATTCCCGCTTTAACGATATAAAGTCATATTCAGAACAAAAATGTCCATCACAGCAAAGGTTTTGAAAAGAATAGTAAAATATATACTTACACAATTATTAGATTCTTTAAAAGCTTTTCTTATTCAACATTTGCAAAATTATTGACACGCATGACTCGCCAATTTCATTATTATTGAGTGAAGGTAGTTTTTTTCTCTCGCGAATACGCAATATTCTCTTCAAAGGGATTCATAATCGTACCAGAAGTCAAAATTACGCCAATTATAAGCAGCAATCTAAACGATTTTATTGCATGATATTGAATATTTTCTCAAAACGTGTGCGAAATCGTGCTAAATCAACTGTAATTACTCCTCGTGTGGACTTTTAAGCTGATTTTACACACATTATTCGAATTCCGTGATTTTTTTTAACCTACCCTGCACATAGCTTTGTAAACACCTTGCTGATACCATCCAACCAACCCCAACACTATATTTATACTTCGAATTTCACCATTCTTAATAGTTGGCCATTCTTTCCAGTTATAATCATCTGATGGCAACACGTACGATAATTTAAATACACATTACTCTGACCGGCCATAAACTTAAACCAGATTTCAAAACAATTAAGCGTTTGATAGAGATTACACTATATAAAAATAAACAAATAATTATAATAAAGTTCAGGACTCTACAGAAAAGGAGTTAAAGAGCGAGGACAGTTCTCGACAAAACCCGGTTTTCTCAAAATCTGCTGTAGAATTTTTACTCGATCAATTACTTCCAAATCTTTCATTTGAAGATATTTAGAGTTTTAGTATAACAATTTCTCCATGCTTATTAAATTGTATAACATATAAATTTCTGGTTTTTCTTTTGGTATTTTAACGCATAAGGAAACTTGCTTTCTAAATTATTGGTTAAAATAGTACCCAGGAACAATCAAAAGGTTTCTAGTACGTGGCTGAGTGAAACTGGGGCCTGTTTTCTCGAAGGAAATATAACTTCATGAACACTTCACGATCGGCAAAATGAACAACGGAGTTTTATTTTTAGGACTCATACATTTTCAAATATGACATCTCGCCTCAAAATTAATCAAGGGTTTTGGGAGCCATGCTCTCTCAAAGATTAAAGAACCAGAACATTTGGGGAATTTTTATTCATCTTCTGCTATGCTTTGTTCCAATGAATATATACATTGGGTTTTTTTCTCACTGATATTATTTTATTTTTTAAAATGAGGATGCAGATACATGTTAAGTCATCTACATTGATAATAATTATTGTGGAAACTGCCTTAAAGGTCACCCATATTAGACGATTAACATCCAGTCTGATAAACCAAAATATTAAGCAAGTGAACCTCCATCAGGCAACCATTTCTCTTCAGATGCCATCTTCCTCACTTCCACAAAAGTGGCAGTTTGAGAGAGGTTTGACTGTATGCTACGTGCCATATTTGTGCTTTTGATATATCATATAAATCTTGTATAGACAGCCGAGGGTCATCAGTATTGCTTTGGTCAGTCGATGCATACCTACTGTATCGGAGAGACCATGTGATGATTTCAGTTACAAGCTACCGGTGCTGTTTGTTATCCGTGTGATTTTCGGGTCAGAGTCCATTGACTCAAGTTGGAAGGATGAGACAAGGACGAACATGCCAACCTTGTCTCTTGTCACCCAGCAAAGCTGGTATGCTGAGGTCAGCAAAAGAGAACAATTGAAAGAGACAGTTCTATATATCAGATCTTTTTTTAAAGTACAGAAAGAGGAAAACAAATGTTCGATAAGGACAATGAAGACTGCTTGAAAGAAGGCTTTTTATTAGCTATAACTGTCTAAAAGGAAACATTCAGAAATTAGCGATAAAAATCTTCATAAAAGGAATATAGGGAACGTTTTACACAACACCTTTTGTCCCGAAATTCTTTGTTACTGCATACAGCAGAGTGTTTGTTCAAAACGTATCCCTACGCTCCACCGCTTTGTACCACCAATCCTAAAAATTTGGGTCCCTAGGATCGGGTCCTAAAGGGCAAGAAAAGACACAAGGGCCAATTTTTGTTGCATTTATTTTCATGCCCAGTGCGTGTATATTCTGTTACAGGGCAGGGATTTCAACAGCTTCCAGTCCCAGTTATGACCCAGTGGTCATGTTGTAAGTAAGGAAGGTAGGTAATAGTCATGCAGTATGACCATGGAGTCCCAGTCTGACATATGTTGACACTTTGGTCATTGATTAGTCGTGGCAACGATATAAGACAAAAATAATCCGTCCCACCCTGAAGCCATCCACTCTCACCCCTTTCAGGAATTCTAATAAAATATTTTGACATATGTTTTCTTTTTACATTTGTTTGAGGGAGCTGTACATTACAGGCGTATAATATTGCTTTTTGCTCCAGATGTCCATGGCTTATTATCTTTATAATGCATATAAAGGCCATCAATGCATTTACAAAACTAGAGTGTTTCTTAATTACATATCCCCGATCTCTACCACTTTGGTCCACCGACATCCAAAATCTTTGGCCCTAGCTTTGGACCAAGTTCTAGGGGTTAGAATAGGCCTATGGACAAATTTTATTTTAATATCTTTTCATGCTCAGTAAGTGTATATAAGTTACAGGGTAAACATCTCACTAGTCTCCAGGTTATGACCCAAGGTTTTACTTCGGCGGTGAGGTGTACAAAAGTACCAGTCAGTGACCAAGGGGTTCCAGTCTGACATTGTGACGGTACCCTCGTCATTGATCACACAACTGACTATTCTTAGACCTATAAGACAAAATAAAAAAACACTTCAAGTATCCATCGATCCCCACATCAAACACAGCCACGGTCGGGGGGATGAAATCATCAAACTTACAAAAAGTGTGGACATAATCTGCACCCATTGGACTATAACTGGCCCAAGGTTCATATGCCTAGCTATAATGGTGAAGGAAGAGTTCAAGGATATTACACACGTATAGACAATATCACAATATCCCCACGCTTCTTTGAAAGAGCTGGCATAATAATAATAATAATAATAATAATAATAACTGTAACCTTTCTCAAGGATTTTCATAAACCACTCTCCATTCTTTTTCCTTCTGTGCAAATGTATTAGTGTTTTATTTAGACTGAACATGTTCAATATTATTTACACCAATAGACCTTATTTTGGAAGTATATGTAGGTCTTTATAGATTTTATCTCTAGAAACAAGGGTAACACGTTTCTGTAAAGTGGTTGAGTCTCTTGCAAAGCATTTTTAATAAAGGGGGTGTAATTTTATTGTAACCAAGGTTATTTGACCTTATGTAAGGAGGATAATGGATTGTTTGACCAAAAGCCTCAGTATCGTTCGCATCGATAGACAGGACTTATTTCCGTTTGACATGTTTCAGAAGTCTATTTTCTAATTTTTGGAAATTTATCGTTTGTACGGTTTTTGCTGATATTAACTTGACATTTTCAAGTTAGTTATTTTGATTAGTTCTTGTACATGTCTTCATTATATTTTTAAATTGATTGATAAATATAATATACATCCAGATATAACCATTTTCTCACTGTTAGAGGAACTAATTCATTGTAAAATATGTATTGGAGATTTTAATCTTTTCACAAAAAATTAAATAACTCAATAAAATGCATGGATACAAAAACTTGTCCAGCATTATTCAAGACTCCAAACAATAAATATATTGTTATTGAGCCAAAGAAAGAACTGTATTTATTTTGTTTCTTTCATACCGTGATGTAGAAATATTCCCACGTGATTCCGGAGCTTAAATCACTTAATGTATATACACTTAATATATAAGAAAGGTTACCAGATGATTCTTACATCTACTGACCACCGTCTAAACGGGACGAAATTATCTCCTTTCCTTGGTTGTCATTGATATGCACCATAGTTTCTATTTCGTTTGTCACGTTAGAAGTAAGCAACGACCTTATTTTCCATGAGTAACTCATACCAAAGTACGAACAATGTAGACGCAGATCTGCCGTTACATAATGTGAACGTGTTCGCTGGAAATCATACGTAAAGCGGGTGGCGAAGAATCAGATATGTCAGCGCATGTTATGAAGACAGATCCAACTCGGTTGTTTATAGTTGAGCCATTAATTTTACAAGAGTATTTACGGTATAAGCTGAACATAATCTGGCGTCACAAATCATGCCGATCATATTTTTTATTGAGAGAGAGAGAGAGAGAGAGAGAGAGAGAGAGAGAGAGGATGCTTTAGATCAAATAGAATATTTGTTTGGCTTAAATTTATTTTCATGTAGTTTTCTGTCACGAAAATGCAAGATCTTTCGTTCTTGAAAAGGTAGCAAAGTTTTGATGACGTTTTTTTATCCAGCAAATGAAATTAAATTTCGATAAAAAGCTGCCGAACACTGAATCTGATATCCTGAAATAGGAGCTTGAAATGCGATTAAAGTATTCAAATGGAAATGACCCATAGACAGATTAGTATTGTAACATATACTACAATATCACATGTATCTTTAATAGTCTGAATAAGAATTTACATCTGTAATATCAATAGATGACACTAAAAAAATAAACATACAAATACTCTAAAAACCATAACCATCAACTTAAATTGGTTCTCCTTAAATTCCCACAGGACAATGGAATTGCGTATCATTTTCAGCGGTGTAGGCGGTACGGTGATATCGCTATAAAACATTTCTGTGACGTCTGCTATGGAAAAGGGAATTACGGTCAACAACAACTGTCTTTGGGCTAGATGTTGAGTTCAGCCGGGTAAGAACCATACTCGTTGGAGATCTTGAATCGCTCATAAACTGTTTTGAAACTCTCAGAGTACAGCAAATACACGTCATATTTTGAAATTGTTTCCTAAATTTTCTTCCAGTAGCACAGTAAAGGAAGAAGTTTATACTATGGTTAGTGTACATGAGGAGTTTTGCAATGGTCGTTAAGAGTGTGAACGTTGCATAATTTTTGACATCATTACTGTTCCAGAATGCTCGTACAATAAGACATATATTCATTGGTAATGTTGTGAGGAGGAAAGTGCACGAAACGGACATTAGCATGCACGTCAGTTTCTTGCTGCCCTCTCCTTGATTTCTTGAAGGCATCGTCCTAGTCACACCCGGAGACTTTGGACTTCTTAAGATGTATTGCAACTGATGACGTTTTTGTTTGGCTGAGAAAACTTGCCTAACAATCAGACTATTCAGAATGGTAATTGCGACAAAGGGTAAAAACGAATAAATAGCAGCATCAACCCAAGGCCATACAACCTCCACAAGAACTTTGTGATCATCGCTCGCTTCACATTTCCTCCCGACGGTATCATTGCTAGACACAGATTTGAGATCCACCGTCCAGAAGAAGTGAACATTAATGATGCAGATCAAACATATGACAAGGAAAATAATACATCTTGCTTTCCTGATATTACACATAGTGTATGCTTTTAACGGAAAACAGACTGCAATAAATCTTTCCACTGTCACTGCAATAATTAGCCATACTGAAGCGTCGCTACTAACATATCCGAGAAAAATCACAATTTTACACAACCATCTGCCTTGGTTGACGATTTCGTCTGTGAGTTCTCCAATCCAAAGTTGAAGGAGACCAACATAGAGCACTAATATATCCATTATGGCCAGCACGGTAAGGTAATTATAAGTGGAAACCTTCCTGACGTGTCGTGTCAGAATAATGAACGAAAATATGTTTCCAAACGTGCCCACGAGAAGTAGTATTGGAGGTACATACAATAGAAGGCGTTTGTGGACGCTAAAAGCCGGAACATCTGTAATTATATCGTCACCTTGGAGACTTTTTCCATTCAAAAGAGTATCTAAAAGCTGATTTTCATCATTTATATTAAATCTGGCAAATACCTGCTTCCGTTCATCTGCCGGAAGAGTCAGAATTTGTAACACAATTGCGGTGATGTTGATGTCGGCAGCATACATGAGAGAGTCCCCGTTTTGTGTCATGTCTGAAAACAGAGAGAAATCCTGATTTGAGTAACAACAATTCAACAAACAAACACATAAGTCCGGAGGTGAGAATTAATTAAAATTCTCATGAACAAGATCACACACACACACACACACACACACACACACACACACAC